>JAWMAG010000030.1:5617056-5887056 GCA_037013455.1 Ceratitis rosa | reverse complement strand
TTTATTGTTATATAAGGGTATGTACGTGTACATATGTATGTATAATAATAGCTAAAAGGACACCAGTAAATTTTGAAATTCTTTAGACACCCCATGAGCCAGTTTTATGTTATCAACAAACTGAAATAGTTCAAATTGCCTAATATTTTATAACTTAAATGCCATCAAACAATCTAATCATAGCCCACACGTTGCTATGAATACTGGTAAGCATGGACATATGTAGGGATATGTGTGCAGCTAAATTGCTAAGGTCACATCACTTGGGAATACATAACTATGGAGATACACATACTTATACAATACTACATGTATGTAGGAGTAACATTCCTTCGTAAATAAACAGCTGCGGTCATAATAATAACAGCAGATATTAAATGTTATTGTTTGCAATTTATATAGGTATAATATATTTTTGAATAAATAGAAATTAATTTTTTGATTAATATATTTACATTATATATTTGTTTATATTACATAATTGTTTAATTTTACACATTAAACTATTTAAATTGGTAAAAGTTGAAAATAAAATTATTGTAAATTATTCTCTATTATTATTACCACAGCTGTATAAGTACAACAACTTGTTTGTTTGCTCTGCGTGTGGTTGTGTGCGCATTTAATATATTGTTCCCACTTGAGTTTCCACTTTTTTCAGTGGCTTTTTTGTATGTATTATAAACATACAAACAACTCTTTGCGCAAATACTTAGCTTCTTTCGGACTGCTTTCTGCGGTTATTAGGCATAACAGGCGATGCGTTTAGTGTGAAATAAATCATTTTACAGCTCAATTTCTCCAAGTCACATTTAGGCACACAAATGCTCGGTTTGCTGCCTTGGTAACGTCACTTGTCGGCTCACTTGATTTACTCTATTCTCCATTATTTTTTCAACCTTAAATATATATATTTCTTAATACGCCATTAGATTGCTAAATTATTACTTGCTGAGTCTGGCTGTCTGATGGTTACACAAATACATTCGTAGTATGTACATATGTATATACGTAGTATGAAATCATCAGTATGTAACACTATCAACTTAGAAAAAAGTTGCTTCTGATGGCTGGTCTCTCAATTAAACGAGTGAATTCAAATATGTTGTTCTTCTGCTTCTTGATTACTGTAGGTACGGCTTAGGTACCACATCGGCAATATCCGTTCGTTTCACTCCCTTTTACAATCTGATGAAATCGGAACAAAAGGCGCGGTTGTTGTAGTTAAAATGATCGATATTTGTAATCCTTCGTACAATACCCTTTATAAGACCAGATATGCAATACATAAGAGACTTATCTTTTTAATTGGCGTGGACACCGCTTATATGATTATATCCGAATCAATAATAGCGCCATTCGGTTCATTTCTTCCCTGTTTGAAAGCAGGTCTTCCTCTTCCTTTGCTTCCACCGGGGTACTGCATCGAATACTTTCAAAGCTGGAACGCTTTGATTCATTCGGACGACAAGACTTGCGAAGCGGAGCCGCTGCCGCTTCATTCTCTGAACTATATAAATGTCACCGTGTAACTCCTACAGCTTATCGTTCCGTCGTTTTCACATGCGGAAAGAATCATAAATAATTCGCAAAACTTTAGTCTCGAAGACTCCCAGACTTGCTGGATGGTGCTCTTTAAGTACCCTTCCTGATGTGCCTAGGTGGAGGTTCGGCTGCTATGAGGTGCCTGCTGGGGTGCTCCCTGCGGTACAG
Source organism: Ceratitis rosa (assembly GCA_037013455.1). Classification (NCBI taxonomy): domain Eukaryota; kingdom Metazoa; phylum Arthropoda; class Insecta; order Diptera; family Tephritidae; genus Ceratitis; species Ceratitis rosa. Next base: position 5,885,343 of record JAWMAG010000030.1, on the reverse strand, counting down.
CATGGGGCAACGTACGCATCATTCCACTGACGAGTGGTGCGCAGGCCAGAGCACGTCCGAAAGTGACACCAGCCGGAGCAAGAATTGCATCTGACTGAGGTCACGTTCCGACGCACTATGGTCTGACACACGGAACAGACTGTGCGGGGGACTAGGGTAGCCCTCACACGGTAGGAGGAGGAGGAGCTGGTTGTGGGTGGAGGTCTGCGGGTTACCCAAAGTGGGTAAGGGTGCTGAAGGCACTTGCCGTGGAGGCTGGGGGCGCACTTAGGCGTTGGCAGCATGTGGCCACATAACGTGTGGTCCACTGCCTATGTGACTAAAGACCTGAGCAGACCTTAAGGTGACTCCAACCATTGCATTGGTTGCACCTAACCGAGGTGGAGGAGTGGTGGAGTCTTTTGGTGCACACGCAGCAGAAATAATCCGTCGGACCAGGGTTGGTTTCGACGCCAGCCCTGATGTGAAGGATTTGGAGCAACCCAGCTGCGAGGTGTTGCCCCGTTGGCGAACTTAGACTAATTTTACCTGTTGACCTAAACAGGGTTAGATCGCCGAAAGGGTGACAGCCCTTGGCCGGTTAAAATCCAAGTCAATTCCGGTGCGTGTGGTTTGATGATCTTAGATGTGCTGGAACTGTTTACTACAGATGTTTATTTATTTCGGTCTCCGGCGAAATCGGTCATCTTCAGCCCATTTAAATAAATGTGGGGTCATCGAGTATAGATTTTCCGATTGTTTTGTCTTTGCTCACTCCAGCTTTAAATCGCCTAGCATGATTTAAACAACGTAGCGGGGGGCAGCTTTTATAGGTTTGTCTAGGCGCTTATTCAAAGCATTTTTGATCACGTTGTCATTCTCCTGTGGTGGAGCGTGGTTGCAAATCATCGAAAAGTCGAATATCTTCGCTTAAATGCAAGTTGTGGTAAGACTTTCATTCACCACCATCAGCCGTTCGGAGGAGGCTTAGTATAAAATGTAGGTCCCTCCATTTGTTGGGAAAACATCAAGACGAAAAACCACAAATTGGAGAAGGAGCGAAAATCACTTCAGCGCTTACAATGCCCCAATTATATATGTCAGTCTTAATTTTATCGACGGTATCAAAAAAGCTGAGCAGCGCCCCCTTGCCAATAAAGGCACCGGATATTCCTTATTTGTATAGCGAGCAGCTTTTCTCAAGATTTGGGTCCACTCGCAGCCACACCTCAGGTGGGCAGATGTTGTAAAATATAGCTTATAATAGGTTATTGATAAATCGGCTTTTTACGAAAATTTCTTCTTCGAAGTTCATTGCTGATAACAGCTTTCCGCAGTTGAGAACACTTTTTAATTAAAGCATCACGAATTCAGAGGTCAATTCAGACCTTACGACATTTAGTAGGCATAATGTTTACTCTTTTTATTCAGATATATTCAAGCAATTGTATAGACATACATATTTATAAGTACATACGCATGCATACATATGAATATAGTTCACATTCACATAAGTATCTACCGGTAAACATACTCGTATACTCATAGTGTTTGCTATACTCGTATAATTGCGAAAGCGGGATTATGTCAACAGAATGTCAAAGTATGCGACGAACGGCACACGGCCAGTCAGCCAACCAACAACCACCCGGCCATCCACTGTGAATCGAGTCAAGGACGAATTGTAGTGAATGAGATAGAATTTTTTGTTTGTTTGTTTGTAAACCATCTTGAACAATGGACAAACTAACGAAACTTTAGAAAATACTTACTCAATACGTGGTAAGAGAGTGGAATAAAGAGAATTTCAAAAATTCCGACGCAATATTTAAGAGCAAAGACTTTATACCAGTTATAAGAGTAATGGAGAGAATAACAAAGGAGTAGTAAGCAAAGCAAAAGCTCTTATGCAAATTTTTTGTTAATGGTCTCCTTAGAAAGAAGAATATTTTTAATTTTAAATTAATTTAAAAAAATATTTTAGCCCCAAAGAAAATTATAACAATAAAAAATAAGAGAAATACTTGTTTGTAGTAAAATGAGGACTCGTATTTTCGAAGAGAACAACAGAGAATATTTTGCAACTACCCGCGACAGTAGTAGAGAATATGCAATATGTAGTTCAACTCGTCAGAGATAGAGAGAGAGAGAGAGAGAGGTAGAGAGCGCGTGCATGTTGTAAGCACAGAGTACAAAGCACTGAATTTGTTTTTGCTGAATTCCTACACCGACCGACGAAAGGCTCACAATTCTGCTAATTTAGATGCAAACAACTCTCCTGAGATTTGTCTTTTCGTACGTTTTCTCGGGGAAAAAACTATGACAAAACAAGTATGGAACAGCATAAGAAGACGAAAATAATTGCAACAACGGGTTTGCGCACACCAAAGCTGGGACAGCTCAGTACCGACAGACCGACAGACAAACAAACTCCTCAAATTAAACTCAAATTGAACATGACAAGTCGGTCAAAGCCGAACATGACAAAGCAGAATGGAGCAGCAGCAGCACCAGAAGCAAATATTGTGTGGATATGAAAAGTGTGCAAATGAAAAAAGAAAAAAAAATTGATGACAAAAAAGAAGAGTTTGAGTGGGCAACTGGCTACTGCTAACAGATACGCTTGGTGCGGTGATAAGTTTTAATTTGACAGTTTATCAGGAAGTGGGCGTGTCTGTGGGTGCGTTTTGTTGAACATAAATTACAATGTTATTAAATGATTTGTATATTTTGCGGTCAACTATCGCCTAACACGAGAGGGAGTGGGCTGGCATTGATAGGTTTTGCTGTTGATGAAGATGGAAAATTGATTCTTCTTTAGAAAGAAATGTCCTAAAATAGTTTGTTGAACTATAATTTGCAGATAACCAACAAATTCGGTGGACTCACTTATTTGAAAATATATGTATATTTATACAATCCCATGCATTTTTTAAAGGTTTATCAGAATCTCCGGGATTTCAATATACGGCATTAAATTTAATATATTCTCCTTTTCCCTTCCCGTCTCTGATACTTCATAATCTCTTGCCGCGTACGAAGAATGGGAGAAGATGTGGGATACTAGAGCTGGGTTGATAAATTTAGAAAAAACTGATAATTATCATAATCATGCCCACAATCAATGTGGAGGCCAAGGTGGCACCCTAGGACATATCGTAGATTTTTATACCCTTCATGAACATGATATATTGACTTTTGTCCAAATTATGTAAGCACCAGAAGGAAAAAGATAGATCCAGCAAAATTTAAGCAATCTGATAGGAAAGTTGGGCAAACTAGATAGTTCCTCGTTTTTTTTGAGATATTTCAACTAGGCCTAGTAGGCAGATATATTTTTATGAAGGATTGTATTGCCGGAACCGGCCTGTTGGTACACTATAAAACTTAGTCCCTTCAATCGATTTCACAGTTATTCTAAAATGAAATATCGTAATATTGATATGGCCATGAGAGATATAAAGAAGACAGTCTTCAATTCTTGTTTGTATATTATAAAATTTATACTCCGGAGTAGAGAAAGTCGAGCCTTACTGGCACACAGAGCGGTACAGGATAACATTTTGCCTTATACAGTGACGTAGCTTCCCTACAGGTAGCACCCCAGCAGAAGTTGAATGCACGGCTAAGCACTATGCTCCTTAATTCGTAGTATAGATGCTACGCTGTGCAAGTGATGCTCTGGCGACATCTGGAGGTTTCTTGTCACGTTCTTGAGGGCGGTGTTTTGACAGGCTTGTAGTTTTTTCGTCTGCATATCGCTAGTCCCCAGTGCCCAGATCGGAGTAGTAGCATAGTTTACGACTGTCTGCCAATTGTCTTGCGAATTTCCAGCCGGTTCTACGTACCGGAGTTGACCCGGATTTTATCCGGCCACGAGCGACCTAACCCCATTTAGTTCAATAGCTAACAAAATTTGGTATAGAGTATAAAATCTGTGCCTTTTAGTGAAGTCTCCTGTACTGTTTTTCGACCTTTGCTGGGTTTACCTCCAATCCGCTATCATTTTACCAAGGTTTTTGTTTTTGAGTTCGTTGATTGGTTAGAAGCGGAGGTTAAGAGCCGCATAGAGCCAATTCTGCTGCCAAGCATAACAAAGCTGTATGCTATTGATCCGGCTCGATTTAACGCTGGAGCTTTCGATATAGCTTGATAAAATAACATCTCAATCTGCAGATTCAACTTTAACAAGCGCAGCTGCCCTGAAAAATTTACCTACATGAATACTAAATTAATACTTACTAATTGAAAGTAATGAATTGGCTTTTCTAAAGTCTTCGCTTGACTTTCTGGAAGAAATCTACCTTTTTGGAAATGTATTGTTGTCATTCCTTCATTATGTGTTTATTTTTGTAAAGAAAATGCTCCGTGTCTTAATTTTTTGAAAGATCTTTGGTAGTCTCTCGATTGGTTGGAAAGCATGTAAAACTAGTATAGTGAAAGTTTTTAGGACTTAAGTGGTTGGATCTAGCGCTTTGGTCCATGCATTGGGAAAATATTCGAGTAGCTTACGCCCAGGCAAACTTTGCAGATTTTCAGCCGGCAGTGAACACACCGTTGGGCTCACTCGTTTCCTGTTGAGCGTGTATTTTTTGTTCTCGGCATCTTCTTCTTAATTGAAGGCACCGCTAAACGATTATATCCGCTTCAGAAACGCGTTTCTTCACCTAGTCGTTTAGCGCCAATCGGATATACCATACCAAGTAAAGCCAAAGCCATCTTCAACTGATCATTCTAATGGAGTCAAGGGTTTCCTCTGCCTCTCCTTCTTCCGTTTTTCTCATCTGCGCTACGCCAACCATTATAATATCCGCTATTCTTTCGGCCTTGTAAAAAAAAAACAGTTGCGAGGTTTTCTGCGGCTGTACATAGGTGGCATGAAATTCCGCCCTACAGTCCTTATTACCGTGTAGCTGATGAGTGGTCTCAGAGAGCGTGAGTGCAAGTCGAGCAGGAAACCTTTGTTTGCAGCTTCTCGGCTGGATACAGGTCATATGTCTACGACAGAACTCCGCTTTGAACTCGACTGTGGTTAGGTGCTCATCCACCTGAGTGATTGATAGGACATTCAATGAGAACTTCTTTATATGTTTGCCCTACATATTAATTAACTCACTTCCGACCTGTGGTGAAAAGACTCCGATGTTCTAAATCGAATATGCAGGAGCGGCACCACCAAAGCTTTTTGCTTTGAGCCATTCTCTCATGGGTCCGTTTGAAGTTCTGTTATATGAAATGCTTCTGGTTAGGTCAAATTTTCAGTTTTGCCATCACCGAGTACGCAGCTACGGCCGGAAGACTATATTGTGGTAATACCGAGCTGTTCTACCGAATAGCTTACAGCAACAACAACCTAACATTTTTTACAATTTTCACGAGGGTGGGATTTTTCTTTCTTTTTAAAATTTTAAAGGCCCTGTTTCTTTGTATTTACACTCATAGACAGCTCTAACACAATTCTATTTTTACGGGTGACCCTTTAGTTTACAGTTGCAAGCTATACTTAATTCCATTATTGTAACTTTGCTAAACATCAGGAACGGAAGCAATCCTTGAGTGAGATGCGGTAGCCAACTCGTGTGAAAACTGGGGCCAAAAAAGAAGGAGTTTTACTAGAGGTCCCAGGTGTTGTTGCTGTTATAGACACAAAAATATTCCCCAAAGTAGTTTTTGGGGAATGTTCCGGGCGTGACAGTCCTTTTCTGGATAAAAATGGGGTAGCTCCGGTATAGGGACTGTCAGCTCTTACGGCAGGCATGCCCCAGTAGGGGCAACTAGAGCCACCTCAAGTAATGTTACCTGTTGATCTAAAGGTGATTAGGTCGACGAAAGGATGACAACCCTTGGCTGGATAAAATTCGGGTCAACTCCGGTGTGTAGAACCAGCTGTCATAGGCTTACACTGGCGCAACTTAGGTCTGGATATTGTAGCTTACCCAGACTCGACCCCAAAATACCCAACGTATGTCCTGCCTGCAGAGAGTCTCCGTACGACACTAACCACCTCTTTACCTGCCTGCTGACACCGACGCATCTAACCCTCCTCCCCCTCTGGTCCGATCCCGTCGAAACACCACTTTTCCTGTACCTCCCGTTAGATGACTTCGGTGACTTAAATTAATTAGTCACCGCTACAACAACAACATCCACAACAGAGTCAGCTCGACTTATTCACAGTTTAAGGGCCCACTGAAGTCTTACTAAAGAGCCGGTTCACCAGAGGTGCGGCTACAGACTTACGTCGGCCTTAAGTCAAGAATGAGTCACGGAGCTCGCTATATAAATGTGCTTCAAATTATAGCTTTCCGCATATCGAAGCTGTGCGTTGGACTTGGAACGCATAGTGGCTGTCAGTTCCAATGATAAGTATTAATGTAAGCTCAGAAGAGCAAAGCTTTTTGATTATCTGAGAAATCGGCTGTTTCTGTATATTCTAAAGTTGTTACTCTTTAGTGCCCCGCAGTCTTTTCAATTTCTGTTACATCTGCTTGGAAGAAGCTAGCTTTATTGGGTAGTCAAACGAGATGAAATAATTAGCTCCCCAAAGTATTTACAATCCCAAAATAAAAAATTAAGTTAAATTTTCTAATTGCGGTCGTCCGTCGGCAGGGAATGTCCACCCCGCCGAGTGTTTTTCGGACATAAAATAAAGGCTCCTCGTAAAAAAAGAAAAAACCATCAGCCGTTCGGAGGCGGCTTAGTATAAGCTGTAGGTCCCTCCATTTGTTGGGAAAAAATCAAGACGCAAAACCACAAATTGGAGGAGGAGCTCGGCCGAAAATGGCTTCAGCGGTTACAAAGCGCCAATTATATATATATATATATATATATATATATAGAGTACATCCCCGCCCCAATTTACGTCTAGAGTCTATCGTTACCTTAAAGCATTTTGAAGTCTTACCGCTCGAGCTCTTATTTCAATTTGTTGTATGTGTCTTAATGTTCTTTGACTCAACACTTTTATAGAGCAATCCTTTTTAACTTTCTGATTTCTTTGACAGATTGATGGACATATACGTCTATGTACAACTTACCACACTTCTACGTCTGAATTTATATCCACAACAACTTTTTTCCCACAAAAATAGTCTCAGCCCTTTTATCAAAGCTTGCGATTAAATCTTGATGTCATTTAAATCGCCATCCACACTCAAACTCTTATTCAAACTGAAACTCATCACTAGATTATCAATCTATTGCCAACACTACTGACCATCAAACAGAAGATACTCATCTCCGCACATATATACACATACATTCTTCTTTCACACTCTTTCATTATCAAATTCTTAAGTACACCCGCGCGCCGTTGCTATTGGCAAATTTAAAAACCGTTTCACAGGAGCAATCAGAGTCACCAACACAAGCATACAAACAACAAACACATCAATTTACAATCGCACAAACGAGATGTCAACCAAAGAACCACAAAATGCCACCAACTATTTTACACACACATACACACATATGTGTATATATAAATTTATATGTGTGTGTTTCTGCGCAGGGAACTCACCAAAAGGCATAAATCATCGCTCTGGTGACATGCGTTGCTTGTGCTGACGACGATGATGATGATGATACTGAGATTATTGTTGTATATATGTATGTATGTGTGAGAAGTTAGGTGCGGGAGTTAGACACGCGAGCACATTTAACATTCCTTTCCACTTATCCACTTTTATTTTTGTATTTTCAATTTAAATATCAAATTGTTTGTCAATGAAAAGCGCAATATTTGGGGTTGGGTGGAAAAAAAGGAGTAAGATAAGAGAGAGCATGTGTTTATGTGAGTGTATGTGTGGGTACCTATGTACCTTCATACGGACATATGCTTCCATACTCGCATGTTTGTGATTGGGTTAAGGCGCTTGGCGTATTTTAACCCCGTCACCTTATCACTTGACATTTTATCGATGTGTTTATTTTTGGTCGAAGCAGGAGCGACAACAGCAGCAAGAGCATACCCGCATAGCTGTCAATATTGCTTGCTGTTACTAGCTTTATTACTGCTTCGCCTTTACGTATTAGGGTACGACATATTGCCGTTCCATATATATTTATATAAAAGTCACCGTAACATACTCACAAATACAGACATACTCTTATGTACGTGTATGTACATGGGTATATATGTATGTCCTCTTAAAGGCAAAACAACAAAAAAAAAATGAAATTGAAATTTAAACAAAGCCATCAACAAGCATTTAGGATTAGGCGACAACAATCAATTGCTGTCATTTGGAGATGCGTGTGTGAAGTTTTGACATTTTTGGTAAGTTTGTTTGCCATTTAAAATCAATTATGGTAGTGTGTTAGGCCCGTGGATGGGTAATATTGTAAGTTTGTGGCGTTTGGGAAGCTCGAAATTTTTAAAAAATATTGTAAAAACCAATAATATTATACCGATGGTAGAGTGTATTAGTGTTTTGTATTTTTCGTATGAAATTAACACAAATTTAAGCTGAATTTGGTATCCTGATTATTTTACGAATGTCATATTTTATTGCTTCAATGCCCAGGCAGGGCAACAGGCCGTTTGCAGGCAACTCAAAATTCAAAGCACCACAATATGTTGATAAAAATGTTTAGGCCAAACAACAAATCATCGGAAAAGCACTCCGAAAATTACCTCAATGTCGATAAAGTATCATCTGTATACTATATTATTTTTTGTTGCACGGAGTCAAATGAAATCAAGAAAAATATAACATATTTTATCTGCGTTACTCACCTCTCTCTCTCAATCGACCGAGAGGCGTTTGGACAGAAAATTCAACAGACCGGTGACTGAAAGCTCTCCAAATCCGCACTGCCAGGTCATTAATGCTCTTTTTTCTACATCATTAATTTATTTCCTGACCTAGTTAAGCCCATCAATAAGGGTGCAAACTTAAAAAATTAATTAAAAACAAGTAAGCTCAAGTTTACTCTAAGCTCTTTTCAAACTGTACACTCCAAACATTTCTTTGCTGCAGATGGGAGTTTCAAGATTATTTTCACCGCAAAGTGTAATAGACTTGGATGATTTCTTAGTTTTGTAAGGTACTTCGTTCTGCTGCTTTCATCTTCAGTACCATTATTAGTAACCTTACACTTTTGGCTTGCCACCTCTGTATGGCTGTGCCATTTACGAAAGTGGACGTTTGCTCTGTTCAGTTTACTGGAACGTCTGCATGGTACATAATATATAATATTTACCCAATAGGGCCACCAGCTTTTACTGGAAGATCGTTTAACGATACACCGACTGATAGACGGATACACATTTCTCAAATATATTGTAGAATTGGATAGGTAAAAAAGTACAAATTTTTGTCTATTAGACCTTTAAGCCAGACCTTATCGAATGTTAGTAATATGTCCAGAAATATTGTACAGCAATACTCCTTCAACTCGAATGCCATCCTATTTTTATTTTTAATTAGGTAGACTTGTTCCATGTTTTTCATGTCGAAGACCTCCACTCCGTTGGTAGAAACAGGTAGAGAAGGAACGAATGGCGTGCTACTGTTGATTCGGCTAATATCGGGTAAGAGGTATCTACGACAATGAAGACGAAGAATGTATGTGAATGCAACTACTAATAATTTTTTTCAGTTGAGCCAGTTTGTTTCTCAGCTTCTTAGACTTGGTTCTTAGGCCACCATCATCGGTTGCACGTAATTTTTTAATAAAACTGGCGAGTGGTCAGAGAATAAGTCAGCAACAGGTCATAGCTGATGCAAATTGTCAGACATTTTTCCCCGATTTGTAGGCCAATACGTTGACTGATACGCTGAAATACTGTGTAAATTCTCACTTATTTAAAATAGTATTGTAAGCTGACGACTACTGAGTGACTGACAGTGAAATGCTCGAAAATTCCATAAAGGTTAGGTATGTTACACTGGCTGACCTTACATAGATGTATTGGTGCATTTTAATGCTAGAGGGAGAATCAAATTAATTCGAGGTGAAACAATCTTTGCGCATTTCCGTAGGAATCAAAGTGTTGAATGTTCAAGTTTGAGTTTCTGTATAAAGCTCTCACTTAAGCAGACTGCAGGCTTAAATGCAACGGAAACAGGACGAACCCGAATCTTCTAAAGAATGTTGAAACAATGTAAACCGATGGTCTACCCACGGAGCTATTTACACAACAGTGTCAAGAAACTGCTAAGTTGTCAATTAAGAGGTATGGATGGAAGTTTGAACCACTTTGCCCAATCGTTAAAAAAAACTCACGGATCTTCTAAAAGATATTGAAATAATGTTTTGGTTTTCTAAGAACTCTACTAAGAGTGCTGACAAATCACTGTCTTATTGAGAGATGGTAGAAGAAACACATACTGTATACCTTCTTCTAAGGAAATATAATGTAATATTTAGGATAGGAAAAAGCTTCGCAATTAACATCCTCGATTTTCTCGACAATATCTCGGAGCTGTTCAAATCAATTATTGTAATTATATCAGGATCACAGGTTAGTTTAGAGAGAACATGGTAGTGTGAGAGCAACTTTAGTCCCAGTGGTATCGGACCAAGAGACAACCACATGATCTACCTACCAGCTGACTCCTATTAAAATTGTATTAACTATTTTAGAAACCAATTAAAAAGGGAAATAATACTAAAAAATTATATATTTTCAATATTAAAAGATATTTATGTCGAAATTAATAAAGCTACTCAAAATTGTGCGAATTTTTGTATGAATACATATACTTATATGTGTTTTTTTAAATCTCCACAGGCGCACTACAGCAGAATTAGAAATTTTCCCGCAAGGTAGGAAGCTTTTCACAATTATAAAATCAAATTAACTTTTCTGCTTGCTGCTAGTAGCTATTTACATACAATTATACAGTATACTGTACATATACTTGCATGTGAACACTTGCTAGTACTCTCAGCACTTTCATGACTTTTGAATAAACATACAAACACACATACGCACTAATGTAGCCTCCTTACGGCAATTATACTTATAAATGCGTATTTATACAAAATCTTACAAATAAAAATACTGGTACATTTGTATATAAACGAAGAAGTATAAAATTATAACAGTAAGCCATATGAAATGTTATATGTATGTTTGCGTGTAGCATGGTTGGAAACACAAGCACATTTATATCCTTGCTTCGAGCGTAGAAAATAGTCTCCTTAACACTTTCATGAAAACACACACACGCACATAGCTTTTTGTATGTTTTTTTTGTATATGTGTATACACATTTGCTCAGCAACGAAATATAAAACTAAAAAAAAAAACAGTAATAACTTGCAACTGCTCCGAAAATCACTAGTTTGAACTGTGCCGAAAATTACTAGGCTTTCCCAAGTTTGAAAATGAAATATCAAACTGATTTGAAAAACTACTAATTTATAACTAGTCCAATAAAGACTAGTTTTGAACTGGTCCGAAAATGGATATATATTATGAAGCAAGAAACTAAATAGTTAAAACATACTTTCTTTCTAAAACTTTTTCTTCAATTACAAATATTTTTGGAAGTTTTTCAGACTTCATAATTGGAAAATGGAGCTCTACCGACGACTCCATCAAAAGCTGGAAACTCTTCTCAATTTTCTTCCCCAGTATCTGTACGGTAAACTTCAAGAAACCTGCCACGCTATTACAATGGCACTGCCTTAGAGGTATCACGTAATGAGGCATGCACGGATACTGTCTTTTATCCCATACACGAATCGAGTGGCAAAACCCAAATGATCTGCTGAAGAGTGGCATAGCTGTCTTCACGGAAGGTTCTAAGCTCTATAATAGGGCAGGTTGTGGAATTCAATCACAGACGCCGTCAACCAGTTTTAATGTGGGACTACCAGACACATGCAGAGTCTTCCAAGGAGAACTTGTTGCAAACACAGATATCTTCAATATAATATCTCCACATCAAAAGTGGCGCTAAGGTTCAGAAGCACTTTAAACAAGCTATCGGCTAGGTGCAACAAATCCGTGGGCTGGTTGCCAGACATAGGGACGTCCCATGCAACTGTGTGGCGGATGGACTAGCGAGAAGAGTTATCACTCTAATTACAATAAATTCTAGGCACGTCGCGGCCGTTCCTCTATCTATGGTAAAACTCGCTCTAAAGCTGGCTTTCACCAAACATCAGCCGGCTTAACGAAAGAACATGTTGAGTGACTAGACGGTTTTGGGCTGTGTTGAATGCTAAAATCTTATTCTCCTAGACCAGTTCACGGTCAATGCAACAACTAATATACTAACTGAAAACTAATTAATGTGACTTTGGTAGGAGAAGGAGATTATTTTCGAATGATTCTTGTCGAAGCTGCAGAGACAAAAAAAGTATGTTGTGTCTTTAATTATTCAGCCCAGCACACTATAAGGCATACGAAACTAAAATGGAATATCACTTCTTTGATTGTTTGGCAGACGTACCAATGGCTGATATAGGTAGTATCGCACCCTTCATAAAGCACAGGAAATGCTTGTTGCATCTAAGAAGGTGAGAAGTAATTGAGCCAACTCTTAGAGGAATGTTTTAAATTTTTAATTGCTTATTTTAAAATTTAGAAATCTATCTGCTGACAATTCAAATCAATATTACAAAATTACAACATACACGTATAAATCCACAAAAATAATTTAACTATAAATATTTTACATGCTTTATTCCTTATTTGAACAAAAATTATCGCAATCAAATTGGATAAGTGGTATTTTGATCCATATTGAACTAGTATGAGACTAGTATGTTTCTTACCCGTATCTGACATTACATATCTATGTTAAAAATATAACTTACTTCTGACAAAAAAAAAACTCTTGACAAACTAGTGGACCACACATGGCATACTACTTTCATGGTAATTTTTAACTACTACAGTTAACTGCCGGGTACATGTACTACTTTAGTAAAGACACCAAATTTAGTGCAAGATTTATGTGCAATTTCCAGTTATAATCCAAGTCAATTAAATTGTTGATTATTTTCTCTGAAATTTATTGATTTTTACACATTCGTTGCGTAAACTCATATCAAAAGCTAAGCTACCAATTGCTGTTTACTGTAGAAGAATTCAACGACTGTAAAAATAGAATTGCAAAATAAACTTCAAATAGCACATATCCATATTTACGCACATACTTATATACATACATGCATACAAACTTATATGAGATAAAATGCGTTTAAATGGAAATATGAACAGATTTTATTTTCATTTCCAAGAATAACCTTCTAAATATTTATAAATATTTATAAATTTTCTACAAAATGTTGACATAAATATTTATAGGAAAATGTATTTGTATATTATATGTATATATTTAAGGTGAATAAAGGATTTAAAGGATTTTACGGAAAAGTTTAATATATCACCAAACATTTGCATATATCAAATATAAATCCAAGCACAGAAATTTAACTGGAGAGTTGTTAAAATACTAAAGACAGTGTTTTTTTTTGACAGAAGAGATCATTGAGTGCTCAGCTCATCTTTCCCATTGAAATCACGAAGAGAATCTTCCTGATCTATTATTCAATCAATCTTTTTTGACTGTATCAACATTCCATCAAGTGAAACGGCATTACACCACCAAGCTTGCTTATACGAGTGTGTTGCACCGTTTCAGTTTCTAATAGAGACGATGTCAGCAATGTTATTTCCATCGGTATGAAATTGGTATATTTGGGTCTCATCTCACGAAAAAAATTCTTTAAACCTCCAATGCTTCCCTCCTTATCCTTATTCTTGCAAAATTTTGGGAGTTCTTCACTTAGCTGTCGGGTGCCAATTGAAGACACCGAGCAAAGCAGAGTGCTCTTCCTAAGCTCTACAACCTAGCAGAGGTCTTCCTCTTTTTCAGCTTTAATTAGTTTGTTGAATACATTCAAAGGTGGAGAATATTCATTCATATAATCTATTCAGTGTAGTTGTTGTATCTTCATTCGCTGTAATATACTTGTACAGCTCTCCGTTCCATCATTTATGGTATTCGCTGGTATTCGTCTAAAATCTTTCCCCCAAAAACTTTAAGCTCCGATTCATCAGATATCGTCGACCGAAGACGTAAATTTTTAAGCATATCCCACCAGCTGCTTGCTTCTTTTTCTGTTTACCATAATTTTCTCTAGAGTTAGGTCGATAATTCACACGATAAAAAGTGATTACTTTTTCTGAGAACTCGTTCAGTCTCGGACGGTTTGGAGTGGTCCTTCTCGATTTTTATGGAGCGTCAGTTTAAACAGCCATATATGTTTTGCAGCGATAACGAATTTAGATCTAATGGCGTGGAGGCCGCTCATTTCAGACTACCAAAGCTCCCTTTAGAGAGATGGTGAGTGCCGATATTTTTTCTTCCGGTCTCTATCAAGATTTGACGCTTGGTAAATATTTATGGCAGATAAACCACGCCTGAAGCTGATCGACAAGTTCCGATAAGTTCGTTGACGGCACAGATTATGTGCTTTCATGACGTGGACAGACCACGTTTAAGCTCCACAAAAGCTTTCTGCGGTACATGTGCTCTCCTGCATTTTAATATTATATTATACATCTGTGCTTGATGTCATACTTAAGCCAGATTGGGAAATCTCTTGGCTATTTGTAGTGCCAGATGGTGGTATAATTCAATTAGAAATACAAGAGGAAAGTTCAATACTTTGAGCAGCGAAGCTCCAATATATTCATGAAGTGTTCTAAATAAGGCTGAACAGAAACAGAGAAAGTGTTCCATTGGTTCACTTATTATTAGGCCTGCAATTGTGCTGGAGTTCTTTCGAGACTGTAAGAAAAAAAGTGGGTGCGTTTTTCATCACTATCATTGCTCGTGATATTGGAAGGACCATTTAACGTCTTCCATATTTAATTTGCTGGTTTGGTTGCCAGACGAATATCACTTTACACAATCTCAAGAACCAGTGGTTCGCTAGAATGCGCTTGCGACTTAGAACCCAATAGATGCGTCCACCTTATACCCTGCCTCCCTGTACCCGATGAGAGGTTATTGCTATTATTACTGCTTGTTGGTGTTCTTACGTGGCTTCTTGTGATGCTAAATAGTTCAGCAACTTTTTACCATGAAGACTCCCGCCTGGAAAATACTACAAAAATCGTGAAGCGTGAGAGGTTATCTGAGTTCTAGTTCAGTGGAATAGATCCACACGCTCCCTTCACCCGAGTAAAGAGCAGTGAGTCAAGGGTTTGAACTCTGGTCAAGCCAACAACCCCTCGGAGTGTATTTCTCATATGAAATACAAAACTACTAAGAAGAATCCATCAGCAAGAGACGGCTGTAGCTACCTCCATTTGATAAAAAAACTCCAAGACGTAATCCAAAAGCTCGACCGAAATTTTCTTTAGGAACAAATGTACTGGACAAAACAAAACGCTTGTGGAGGTGAATTGTTTCAGTAACGAGTGCGTTGTGTCCTTTTATAGCCGGGGTTTTCCATATTAATCACTTAGATGTAGACCATTTTATTGGATATTCCCATGATTTGGTTGGTAATGGTCTTGGCTCTACCTCAAAGATGAATAGCGAGGAGAGTATAAATATTAAATGGGGGAGACGCTCTATCGAAGGTGTGAGAATAATAGAGAACAGAAAGGGTGATAGGAATTCGAAAGGAAGGGACGACAGACTCTATCTCTAAGATGTCTCCTGACATATAAGCTCGATGCACTGTTTACATAGCTGTTAATGCGGGTTAGTTGCTGCGGGAGTGTTTGTATTTACTCGTATGCTTTTAATCATTTAGTATGGAGTCGGAAATATTGTAAGGTGCTAACCATTACGTCAAAGAACTTCGACTTATCTGAGGACAAAGCAAAAAAAAAAAACAATGCTGGAGCTGTAGAGATTCTCAACATATTCCTTTCCTAGTATTTAAAACATATTCATACGTATCCTGCGTACATTTTCACTTGCCACCACTAAATCTCTCTTCAATATTAAATTTGTGAAATTCCTGCAGGGTTGCATCTGGGACTTACCTAAATTAATTCAGTTACTTAAATTACCATTTTTCTCCACATAAAAAATCAGCAATATTTCAAAACTATCTTAACATGGACTATTATAAAGCTTACACTACTAATGGAAGCGCCATTGAATATGAAATTCAAGTGACGGTATGTAATAGACAAACTTTGAGTAGGCAATTTGCTTACGCTAAGTAAGTGCTGCAACAAGTACTTACCTGCCACTTTAGTGATCACACATAAATATGCATGAGGTGTGTGTATGTAAGTATGTATGTTTGAAGAAAGTATATGAAAATGTAGATATGTACATATGCATGTATGTATCCACGTAGCAGACGAATGCAATTAGCCGATGCCATAGGTTGAGCAATGGAAATTACCATATGCTGCTCCTATCAACTCGCTCTCTCCCCTACTCTCTCTCTCTCTCTCGCACACATACGCCGCACAAAAAGGCGTAATTCAAATTATTGGCACATACGCTTTCGGTAGTCCGCCAGGCAACTACTATATACTATTTTTTTTTTTTTGCTCTCAACTCGCTTGTTAAGTGGAACTTAAATTGTGTCTGTCTCTACTCTCTCAGCCACTTGCTTTTGTTTCTTTAGCCCTATCGCTTCAAGTACCTCTTATTGGAATAAATTATAAAAAAAAACGGTCTGTACAGTTGGTCAGGATATGCTGCGAAAGCAAGAAGGTTGGCTGATATGAAATTTATTAGCAGCAGCAGTGGAGTATTTAGTTGTTTATGTATGGAGTGTCCTCTAATGCCTTTTTACATTCACCTGTGCTCTTAAGTGGTTGCATGAGCGGATATATGTTGTATTCTACATATTCACAAGAAAGGTGTAGTTTTTATATTTGAAATATGCTTTGAACACTACTTCTATTACAGGAGATTTTTTTATATTGTTTTCTTTATTGGGATCTTAAGAATGTATGAAATGTTGGACATTTTTGGTGATTGAGGCTTTATAAAATATTATTAAAATATAAGCAATTTCTGTCCCCGCATAGAAATGAAAAAGATTATTAAACGAGGGGATTAACAAAAGTTCGGTCAGTTGATGACTTTGAATTTGTTTTTATTAAATCTAAAAACACCAAATCCTTTGCAATTACTTTATTAGTCTTCCTTTCAAATTTTAGAACGGTCGGCTAAAATGGAGACAAGAAAACGCAAGACAGCTGAGGAAAGGTCTGACGAAATTCCACCTCCAATGCAAACAGAAATTTGCCATGTGTTTCTCTTCAGGTTTCAGCGTAATTTACAGCCACTTAAAATATTCAGTGAATGTCAAATTGCAAATGGAAAGATTGCATCGTCTTTAAAGATTATTTTTAAGTGGTTCCGAATATTCAAGACCGGACATTTTTCCTTAGAGGACGGGCTCCGAGAAAGTCGACCAAATTCTTCCACTGATGACGTCACTGTAGCTCTGGTGAATTCCAAAATTGACGAAGACCCACGATTGACACAAGAAGTGATTGCTAATGAATTGGACCAAATTCTTCCACTGATGACGTCACTGTAGCTCTGGTGAATTCCAAAATTGACGAAGACCCACGATTGACACAAGAAGTGATTGCTAATGAATTGGGCTTAACTGCCATGGCTGTATCGCAACTATTACGGAGTCATCTGGGATACACGAAGAAATCTGCTCGATGGGTACCAGGAATTTTAAATCAGGCCCAAAAAGAGGATCGAGTGCTGGGAGGAGAATATTATTGTATATCTGTCCGTAAAAAAAAAACGACGGGGTATCTACTAAACTGAGCTTTGTGTCTAGAAGTGCTTACGCAAAATAAATTAAGAAACGGTGGAGAATTGCCGCAGATCACTTAACATGATGGCTAAGCAGTTCACTCAGAATCTTATATCGGCGCCTGGGCGCAAGGAAGGGTACTCAGTTCTGCTTTATACATCCTGAAAGAGTTCACTTGCAAGCTTTCTTTTATAAATTGATTTAAGGAAATTAAAAATGGAAGGGCCTCAATACGTGGCAGGTCGTCAAATACATATACCAAAAATAAAAAAGTTCCAACAATTATAGGTCTCCTTGCAAGAAATTTGTTTCTATTGGGCTCTTAGAATTATCAGTGGTATTACCAAAATCACGTTTGGTGGCCTAAGTAAGCTTATGCATAGTCTACCTAACCTAACCTAGTCGTTCGTCAGCCTTTGTAAGAATTTGCGATATCTAATGGCATTTGGTTCAAGGCATCCAAGGAAGAATATCAAGTATGGGCTTGACCCACGATCTCGTAACCCCACGAAGCTAGAATTTAATAGTTAGTTGAGCTAAAGACGGTTTCCACAAGCGCGAAGGTTTTGGCTGTTTTGGCTACGAAAACTGGAGCAACCGAAATAAAAAAGTGGGAAAATAAATATTTTAATGAGCTTGAGCTCAGACAACTCTTCAGGCTACCGGATCTCACATCGTATTGACGAGGTCCAAAGGGTATTTTTGGAAAGAGTGCTAAAATACCAATGCGTCTGGCGATTGAACAGGACGCTAAGGAAACTGCTGCAAAATAAAATGGATGAGAGCACATAAATACAGATCAGAGCGAGATGGAACGGCGTGGCTGCCTTCAACACCGCCAAGAGCTCGTATAAGGGGAGCTAGGATACAGAAATTTTTGGTCGCCTGGAAGACTTGATGATAACATAAAATTTGCTGTCATCACATGCGTGAAAAATTACTAAATGTAAATGTAGGGAGATGAACATGAGTGAGAACACAGGTAGAACACGGTTCCTAAGACAGAGTGGCTCTATCTTGAAATTGCTTTGCAGTTCAAAAATAATGTATGAGCCTCAAGCCTATACTAAGTCGTTGACGGCTACTTCACCTCGAACTTAAATTGTACCTCCATATGACCCCACAGCACATGTTGGTACTTACTTTATTCACTTTCTAGTTTATTCATTGCTTTGAAAACAAAAAAAAACTTCAGTTACTTTTCAATCCAGTAACAAGATTTGCTCTCAAAACCATTGTGATTTGTTGAAAATACATAGATTAATTCATTTACATAAACTGAAGACTCCGATGACTTCTCCAAAAAAACACAGAAATCGAAATTTTTGAAATTTCATTAACAAATCCATTGAATGAATTTTCAATGTGAAGTTTCTTCCATTTCTCGTATAAAATATTGTGTTCTTCACATCTTCTACATGCATCGTACTGCGTTGTCGACAATTTCATTGCTGCCGCAACAACAACAAATACAATGCATATCCATTCATTTGGGAAACAAGTGTGAAATGTCGAACACTTGTGTTTCGGCTCGCTGGATACAACGAGCTAAACAGTACGTGGTCAAGTTATTGGGTATGAGTGTATGGAAACATTCATATTTTATGTCGACAGAGAAGAAATTTATTTAAAGAAATGACATTAATCCTTTAACAAACAGAATTTAAATCTCCAAAGGTCTTCACCCTGACACTCCGGCACTTTCGGATGGAAGCATGGAAATATACATAGATGGATGAAAAGTGAATGCATGGAGCTTTCCCTCAAGCTACCAGACCATTGAGGTGAGTTCCAGACCAAAATTTCCATTTTCATGATAACTACAAAATATATTGGCACCGATGGCGATGATCCTAAAATGGCGATCACTTCTTTCTAACTTAGTGTAATATTTGGAAGAATATCATGGATAAACTGAGCTTGAACTTAACCAGGTTTATGGCTCTTAAAGTTCCCTAGACTTTGTGTGCCCTTGACTAATATATTAAGCGAGAATCAAGTTGAAACTCACATTCCCCATCTAAAAATATGAAAACCCGGTTACCTTAATTACCAGTTTTTAAGACTCCCAGACTTCTTCGTCTTCTTTACGTACCATGTAGTAGGACGAGAACGATCAGCGACTTGTAGGGTTTGGTCTTCGTTCGACGAGACAGGACTTTACTTTTCAATTACATACTCAGTTCAAAGTAGCAGTAGTGGATTTTAAGACTGACTTTGTTGTTGGTGTTAATGTTGATTTCAAGATGGAGGAAGTGACGATGGAACCGAGTCTCGACTGATGTGGCTGTTTGTTTGACGACGGGAGATATTTCGTCTAGACCTTGTTCACTAACAGAGCCATACGCTTCGCTTTTTTGTCAAGCTTGTCAATTAAGCCAACTAAGCAGAGAAAATGTAAAAGATTAAAAGAGAGTACAACTGCTGGTGGATGCCTCTTCGGTCTCAACAACCATTCCGCTTTGGTAATGGTCCGACAGGACGTTATAGAAAATTAATATTTCCACCGAGTGTATTTCTGATATGAAATAAAAGCTCCAAATAAAACTCAAATGGTCGTCCGGTGGTGGCTAAGAATAATTTGTAGGTCCATCCATTTGTTGGAAAAATCTCAAGAAGGACACCACAAATTGGACGAGGAGCTTGGTCAAAATATCACTTCGCCATCGTTTTCAGGCTTGAAGTCCAATGCAAAATCACTCTAACCGAAGGGCGGAGCGTGGAGGGTTACGATATCCGGTGAGTTCGAGAGACAGCATATTTGCCTGTATGAGTCTCCTATACTTTTTTTATATGTACGCTACACAACGAACGCTGCTAACAATTTGTCCACCATCGTATATTTAGCCGATGTAAAATAGTAGATTTACTCGGTTGTTCAAATGAAGTGGGGTTGTTGAGTTGTTCTAGTTGGTTGACTACGTTACTATTGTTTTTACCAGTTTTGATTGTTTGGGCTAGAAGCAGCAAACGCAGCGTGACTTCCCCAGCAGCAACGTATGTACCATGTGGAGGTATGTATGGTACATATGAAATTGCATATATAAATGTACAAATATATATATTCATATCAATTACTTTTGTACGGATATATTCGTGGATATATGTATGTATGTACATACATACTCTTACATACATAGAAAAAAATGACTTTATATGCACATACAGTCATACATACAAACTTACATACTTGTTAGTCAGGCATGCCATGAGGGCATAGTGTGCCTAGGCAAAAAATTTCAACAAAAGCGCTGGGAAAAAAAGACCAGCCGAAAAGTAGTTAAAAATTGGCATAAGGGTACTCGAAAGAAAAAAAAAACTGAAACAGAAACAGAAAAAAAAAACGCATTTGAATGTGCATTTGAAAGTTACAAATTATAAGAGTCGTCGTCGCTCAGTGCTCAGGTGAAAGTTTTCATTTTCAATTTTGCGCTCATAGTTCTCGTAATTCCCATTCGAATGCGGCGGCTACATGTTTCAAACAAACACACACTCACACACATATAATAACTTTAGCAATTTTGACTCTCCTTTCACTTCCTACCCATATTCTTCTCTTTTTTTTTGCAGTTTTAGTTTTCAAAAGATTAAAAAAAAAATTGCTTAATTGTTGTTGCCTAGGCCAACGGTATTAAATTACATAAGTACAGTTGGCATATATGCGTGCATTACGTACATACATATATACGTACATATGTAAGGAGATAAGTGCAAGTGCTCGGTGAAATTACACCTGTTACGAGCTTAAGAGGATAAAAGGACATGCATATGTTCACATTCTATTGAAATCTAATAAAAAAGCTGCATTAAAAGGATACTCTGAAAGGTTAGTAAGAGCACACTTACATAAGAGTATGTATTTGTGCAGACATATGTACACTCATATAATTTTAAATCCTTTCGGAATACGAGCAGAGCGAGAGATTGTATGATTTCAAGTGTTCTACATGCAAAATGCAATTTTACATGATTTGCTTTATAGAATTAGAAATTTTTCGGTGAAAAAATCTTAAATAAAAATGGTACATATATTAGGTCAAGTAAAAAGTTCGTTCGGTTTTTATCTAATTGATGGCGCCTTCGACCAAGACGAAAAAGCAGCCAAAGCGGCTGAAAAAATTAATTTAGTTTATGGGCCCGATACTGTAAACGAATTTGTAGCACAAAAGTGGTTTGCTAGGTTCCGTTCCGGTAATTTCGATGTCAAAGATGCACCACGCGTCGGAGGCCTGACGTCGAAAATTGCGATAAAATCATGGAAATAGTGGAAACAGACCGTCACGTGAGCACTTATTTAATTGCTGAGGAACTAAAGATAAGCCAGAAAACCGTTTGGACCCATTTGCTTAACCTTGGATTCAAAAAGAAGCTCTATGTTTGGGCGCCACACGAACTTAAGCAAAAAAACATGATTGACCGAATTTCCATCTGCGAATCGCTGTTGAATCGCAACAAAATCGACCCATTTCTGAAGCGTTTGGTGACTGGCGATGAAAAGTGGATCACTTACGACAACGTCAAGCGAAATCGGTCGTGATCGAAACGCGGTGAGCCGGCGGAAACGGTGGCCAAGCCAGGATTGACGGCCAGGAAGGTTTTGGTGTGTGTTTGGTGGGATCGGCAAAGAATCATCTACTACATGCTACTCCCCTATGGCCAAACGTTCAATTCGGCCCTCTACTGCCAACAACTGGACCGCTTGAAGGCAGCACTCATCCAGAAGAGGCCATCTTTGATCAACAGAGGCCGAATTGTGTTCCACCAGGACAACGCCAGGCCACACACGCATTTGGTGACGCACCAGAAGCTCCAGGAGCTCGGATGGGAGGTCCTAATGCACCCACCTTATAGTCCGGATCTGGCACCAAGTGATTACCATATTTTCTTGTTCATGGCGAACGCGCTTAATGGTGAGAAGTTGGCCTCAAGAGAGGCCTAAGAAAATTGGCTCTCCGATTTTTTTCCAATAGGGACACAGCCTTCAACGAGAGGGGTATAATGAAGTTAGCATCTCGTTGGCAACAAGTTTACGAACAAACTGGCACATATTTCGGACAAATGTACACAAAGTTATCATATTTTGAAAAATCAATAAAAAAAGCCGAACGGACTTCTTACTTGACCTAATATAATTCACTAAATAATTTTGATCAATATTAATTGAGCTTCCGCAATGTTTGCATACCAGGATAACCTCTTCTACATTTGATGAAAGTATTCCTTCAAAGATTTTAAATTTCTCAGCGATTGAAACCAGCTGATTGCAAAAGGGTTAGAGGCATAAAAAACAAGAATTTTCAATAACTTCTTTTCAGTAAATTGTTTCAATCTATAAAACTTTACTTCGTATTTCGACTGGCTTTCATTAAATCAAAATAAAATATATATATATTAAAATATATGATAATTTTGTGGACCATGTGGACCATGTCTCTAGTGTTTTTGATGTGCCTACATTCCGAGGACCCAACATCGACTCTGACCACTATCTTGCTGTAAAGAACGTCCGTCAACAAATACAAGGAAGGTTCGTCGTTGAAAAGCTGCAATCACAACAAACTGCCGAATGATTTTCTACTCGACTTGCACACCTGCTATCACAGAGCACTTATCAGCAACTTGATATAAGGGAACTGTGGATCGGAATTGCAAACTCCCTAGCCTTCTAGAAACAGGCCGAAATACGTGGAAGAAGAGCTTGAAAAACTGGCCGACTTACGGAAGGTTTCAAGACCGAAGCGAACTCTTGTAGAACCCAGAGGGTTGTTCTAGTGACAGCCTGGTCAACAGCAGTGAAAATGAAACCCTGACGACCTATCGACAGAGCTATTCAAATATAGCGGTAAAGAGCTGACAAGGTGCATGCATTGGCAACAAAAAGAGTGATCCCTATCGAGCATCAACAAACTGATTGGACCTTATCAATGTGGCTTTAGACCTGGTAAGTCAACCATCGACCAGATATTCACCACAAGCCATATCTTGGAAAAGACCTGTGAAAAGAGGATCAACACCCACCACCTCTTCGTCGATTTTAAAGCCGCCCTCGACAGCACGAACAGGAGCTACCTTTACGCCGCTACGTCTGAATTTGGTATCCCCGCAAAATTTATACGGCTATGTAAACTGATATTAAGCAACACTAAAAGCTCCGTCAGGATCGGGAAGGATCAGACAGGGTGATTCCTTATCGTGTGACTTTTATAATTTAATGATGAAGAAAATAATACGAGGAGCATAGCTGGATAGATTAGATGCAACCATCTATAAGAGTGTATAGCTGGTGGCGTACGCCGATGATATCGATATTATTGGTCTCAACAACCGCGCTGTGAGTTCTCCAGATCTGATAAAAAAGCGAAGCAAATGGGTCTGGTAGTGAATGAGAGCAAGACGAAATATCTCCTGTCATCACACAAACAGTCATCGCATTCGCGACTCGGCTCCCACATCACTGTTGAGAGTCATAATTTCGGGGTCGTAGATAATTTCGTCTATCTAGGTACCAGCATTAACACCAAAAACAATGTCAGCCTTGAAATTCAACGCAGAATCACTCTTGCCAACCGGCGCCACTTTGGACTGAGTAGGCAATTGAAAAGTAAAGTCCTCTCCCGACAAATGAAAACCAAACTCTGCAAGTCGCTCATCATACCGGTCCTACTATATGGCGCAGTAGCGTGGATGATATCAATATCTGATGGGTCGGCCCTAGCAGTATTCGACAGAAAAGTTTTACGAACGATTTATGGTCCTTTTCGCATGGGGAACGGCTAATACCGCATACGATGGAACGATGAGCTATACGAGCTATATGATGATATTGACATAGCTCAGCGAATGAAGAGACAGTGGCTACGCTGGCTAGGTCATGTCGTCCAAATGGATGAAAGCACCGCAGCTTTGAAAGTATTCGATGGAAAGTATTCGATGGAGGCGGAGAGTGACCTGGCTTTATTTGGTATTTCCAGCTGGCGCCAGACAGCGAAAAAAAGAGAGGAATGGCGCGCTATAATTGATTCGGCTATGATCACGTAAGTGATGCCAACGCCAATAAAGAAGAAGATAACTTTATATGGATGTAGGTGTAAGTCCAAGAACAAAATATGCCATAATAGGACGTAAGAAAATCTCAGCTCTTAAGAACGTCAAGAAATTGAAAAATTCGGGTCTTCGGCTACACTTTCACTTACAGCAGCGATGTTTGAAGTGGAACGAGCAAAACGATGTTGCATAGACCTTACAACATCTGTTGCCGATGCGGTATTTTTAAATTTCTTTAAAGTTTAACCAATTTCTTGGGTAGTTGGACGATTATGCGCACGGTTGTTAGGCGATCCATTTTCATAAATGTCTGAGTTTTAATTAAAACAAATTATGTTTGGTTTTAAAATTAAGTATGACAGATGTCAAAATATAGCGCTGAACTTTTGAAACCACAAAATGGATATATATATATATATATAGTAGAGTAGAGCTCCTTCTCCTTGTTTTGATGCCTTTTCAGCAGTTTAGAAGCTTAAAAGTCTTTTTAAGCCGACTGTAAGGCTAATGGAGATTTTGGTTGGGGGTGCGACGTACATTTCAAACAGAGCAGAAACACTTACACAGAGGAGAGGACCTGTATTTCCAATCAATTAATAGAAATTTCGAACATTTTCGTCTGAAATATTTCATTATAAAACCACTGCAGCTGCATTAGCCCAATAAATTTTAAATGACACGAATTTAATCAAATTCCAAAAGGGACAATTATCGAAATAACTTACTCCAAAAGATATTTTAAGACCAGCGATTTTTTATTTTTATTTTTTTCACTATCGAACCCTTCATTTGCCAGTGTTGCTTTTTTATTGGTGTTGACGTTTGAAAACGTTCATATAAATTAAGCTTTCAACAGTAATTAAATCTAATAAAATATTTCACCGTAACAACCACCCAAAATGAGACAAGTCCTTCATGAAGCAAAATAAACACAGCAAAGGTTGTAGTGGAAGCATGTATGTATGTAAAGGGTGGTTAAATTGTAAGGGCCGATGTTGAATGTGAACCACACCTAAACGCCAAGTTTTTTTCCGAATTTAATTTGACATTTCTCTATTTCAGACTTACTCAATTTGAACCATGGAGAGATACACAATCCAACAACGTGTTAAAGTTATCCAGACTTATTATGAAAATTTTCGAAGAAAATCATCTTCAGTGATGAGGCACATTTTCACCTCAGTGGATTCGTCAATAAACAGAATTGCCGCATTTGGGCGAATGAGAATCCAAGAGTGATTGTCGAAAAACCAATGCACCCACAAAGAGTGACTGTTTGGTGCGGTTTATGGGCTGGCGGCATCATCGGGCCGTATTTTTTCCAAAATGAGGCCGGTCAGGCAGTTACTGTGAATGGTGTTCGCTATCGTGAGATGATAACGAATTTTTTATGGCCACAATTGGAAGATATGGATGTGGACGATATGTGGTTTCAGCAGGACGGTGCCACTTGCCACACAGCTAACGAAACAATGGCTCTTTTGCGCAACAAATTCAATGGCCGTGTTATCTCACGTAATGGCGATGTCAATTGGCCCCCAAGATCATGTGATTTGACACCGTTGGACTTTTTTCTCTGGGGTTATTTGAAAGAAAAGGTGTACGTCGATATGCCAGCAACAATTCAAGAGCTAAAGGATGAGATAATTCGGCACATTAACGGCATAGAAACTCCATTATGCCTCAGCGTCATCGAAAATTTGGACCATCGTATGGAGGTGTGCCGCCGAGGTCGCGGCGCTCATTTGGCCGATATTTTGTTACATACATAATTGAGTAATACCAATATATCATAATAAAATAAAATTTCAATAATTTCCTAAATAGTTTGTGTTTTATTCAAAATCAACATCGGCCCTTGAAAATTTAACCACCCTTTATGTGTGCGAGAGTGTGCTTGTGTGCTTGAATGTCCCCGATTGCCCCAATGATTGTGAGGAGAGCCTAACTAAATGAATGAGCGGCTAACAACAATGACGCGACGCCAAATTAGTGCTGACGTGCCATTTAAGCCTGCAATAGCAGGAGAGTAACTTCATCGTTCAACATTCATTTTCATTTACAAGAAAAATACTGATGAAGTAAGAAAAGAGTACAGAAAAAAAGTGACACTGGAATTAAAGGACATTCAGCATTTATCAATGGGTGCATCGAGACAAGAGATAAAAGCGCTAAATATTCTGTCATTCATTTTATTCAGAGATTCATTATACGGATGCCTATTTAGGAGAGCTGCATACCTTACAAGTTAAATCTTTTCATTTCACTTCTTCTATGTTGTTATTGTGCTAATTTGCATAAACTTCGAGCAGATCTTTGATTAGAGTTTTTTGCTTTTTGTTGCCCATTAAATTTAATTATCGAAATTGTACGAAAAGCGAGATGTAGATAGACTAAAAAGTGTGCTATGGTAGCAAAAAATGGATAAAAAAATATAAAAAAATATCGAAACAAAAAAGTGAGAAGTATAAAGAGCGCCTGATTATATGCGCTTAATTGGTTAACGCATCAAATATCCTTTTTCTAACACCTTTACCGTTAGTTGCATACCTTGCATATCTATTTTCAGTACGACTCATGCCAAATTAACATACTTTATTGACTCTGCCACATTTTAGAACACTTTATGTTTTTCATTTTATTTGAGTTATCTTTCTGTCCCTCTCTCTCTCTCTTTCTCTACATATTACTCTCTTTCCCTTAACTTCTAATGACATTTCGACCTTTTCGCGTATTTTAATGCACGTCCTCTTAAGCAAGTTTCTTATACACAAATTTCAATACCCAAATAATGTTTTTTTTTTGCTCCATTTATTTGCCCTTCCTGCTGTCAGCCACGTGTCGCTTGATGTGCTAGTTGCCATTAGTAGCGGCTCCAATACTTTGTGTATAGGTTTGTATATATGAGCATATCTTCTTTATAGCTCAATTCTTTGGCAGCGCATATTTGCAATTTTCTCATATAAATTAACTTTAACTTTTTGGTTTATAAAAGAAAGATATCTGTCGTAAATTACTTTGAGCTGACTCGATTGCGTATGGGGTTACTGTGATTGTTTGTCGTGTACGAAAGTTGAAAAGTTTTAACTAAGCTCAATAGCAACAAGCTCCACGCATTCACAAAAGTAACCTGTTAACAAAATTTATAAACTAACTGAAGCGTGTGTGTGTGTGCTTCGAATGTAAGTGGAAGTAAAAACTTTAAATTTGATTTCTGTTTGTTAAAATAAATTGTATTCAGCTAAATTATCCCATGCGAATTAGTTCGGTTACAGACTGAGTGTCAGTCGTTAGCATATCTTAATTTCTACTAGCCTAAAGAATAAAGACTAAATTTATTAGCATTATTTTACTTCAAAACTACTAAATCACTAACTCAGATAAAATAGTTTAGTAATCACACGCGGTTGGAAAAAAATAAACTTAACAGTCTATCACATGCGCAAAATCTTGAAAAAAACGGGGAGACAGCACAATATGGGGTTCCTTCTACGCCTATCTGAAGTTTTTATCCGGGCAGAACTTATACCGCTGTGTAAACTGATGCTGAGCGACAACAAAAACTCTCTCAGGGAAGACCTCCTCGAGCCGTTTGACCTTGAACAAACCTTCGAACGAAATAAATTTTCATCTTGTGACTATTTTAACATAATGTCGAGAAACTATTACGAATATCAAAGTCTATGCCAATTAGGAAGAACTAGGTCTTGAATTTTGTTATAAGGAATATTACTAATAATACTAGAAAGTTAGACCACGATAGTAATATAAGAGAGAGATCGTAAGATTACTTTCTTAAACTTTTTTTGCTTAAAATATTGTACAACACCATAAAAATGAAAATACACTTAGGCAATATGGGATCATGATGGCACATATCCCTATCCAAAAGGCTTAGATATCCCACCGCTTTTATTCTCTGATCAACCACATTAGATCGGTTATCTAAAAAAAATATTATCCAAAAATTTCGAAACCTTATACTGTCCTAACAGGGTAGTTAAATAAAATAGGAGTTTTCATTTTCCTCCTCCTAATCATATTTACAGCTCCTGCTCCATCTCCAAAAAGGAGTTCCCAGTCCCTCGTACAGTGACCTGTTAGAACACTTATTACCTTATAAATGTTCTCTCTACTTAATGAGTAAATATCTAGAAAGATATTTAACCCTCTAGTGCCCAAGACCGCCTGTAGACGGGCTAACTTCATTGTACGCTTATTCGCTTTGCAAATTTCTTTTTGCTTCTTTTTTTGTTTTTGTCTAATTTTGGGAAGTCCCGAAATTGTTTTTATTTCATTTGCAACTCAGGCTGATGCTCAGCGCAGCTACCACAGTCATTTGAAGTTGGAAAGTTGTGAAATACGCAAGAACTAATTATTCTGCAAAAAGAGCGATTTTCAAAAAATTAAAAAATATATTAAAAATGGTCATAGTTGGGGAAAAAAAATATTGGCGTATTGCTAGTAGTGTAAAGAAAGCAATTAGAAGAAAAAAAGAAAAAATAGACTTTCCGCAAGCTTTTTATTGAACATACAAGATAGCCCGTCTAGAGGCGGTCTTGGGACAACTCGGCAAAAAAAAATTGTTAAGTAAGTTTGAATGCGGAATATTGCAGGAGATGTTGAAGCCTAAAAATTGCCTTTAATAGACATGGAACACCGACAAATGCCAAATGTCATCGCTTTCAGATGAGGAGATTAGAAAATATTTGGATTCGATGAATTTCGATAGCGATACTGATGTTGAAGAAGATATGGAAGAGGAGTTGAATGATGATAATGCCTGCGAGATGGAGTGCCCGGTCGACGATGGAATTGATGAGGCGCTTAATAGAGCGGTGAATTTGTCAGATTCAATGCTGGAATCCGAAATTTGTGTCACTATAAGCGAGGGGACTGTGGCAACGTTATTATCTCCCTCTACTTCAAGTGCTACAAATACTCCTCGGTCGCAGAAACGCAAACGCAATGCGCTTTCTGAGCAACAGATTATTCAGCCTGAAGCCAGTACTATAAATGAAACAGGGAACTTCAGTGGATCTGTTTTGGATATAGATCCCATATCTCATACTTTCAAGAACATTTTAGTGCTGGATAAATCTGCGATTGCATTTACTGAGCCCGTATTAGGGGAAGATCTCAAAAAACTTGATACGCCTTTCAAATGCTTCGAATACTTTTTTAACAACACAATTATTGACCACATTGTTGAGCAGTCGAATTTATATGCCACTCAAAAGAATATTACAACTTCCTTCATTACAACCAACTCGGAAGTTCGTCATTATATTGGCATTTTGTTTTTTATGTCGGTTTATCGCTACCCCAGTGTCCGTGCATATTGGGGCGAATATGCATTCCAAACAATCCAAAATACCATGTCAAAAAATCGATTTGAGCTAATAAGGAGCAATTTACATTTTAATGATAACAGCAAATTGCCCTCCAGGAATGCTGCAGACCACGATCCTTTGTATAAAATACGACCAATTGTAAACCATTTGAATGAAAAGTTTCAGTCCATTCCAATGACTCAACGTTTGTGTGTGGATGAACAAATGTGTGCAACGAAATTGAAGTCTTTTCTTCGGCAATATTTGCCAGATAAACCACACAAATGTGGCATAAAACTATTTGTTTTATGCGACTCTTACGGTTTTTGCTATAATTTCGAGATATATTGCGGCGCAGGAGACAATGTTGTACCCATGGCTTACCAAACCTTGGAGCATCAGCAAACGTGGTTGTTCGATTGTCACATCATGTTCCAGACTTTAAGAATCAAATCATATATTTTGACAACTATTACACATCACTCCCACTTCTTGTATATCTCAAATCAAGCGGAATTTATTCGTTGGGCACTATTCGTTCTAACCGCATCCCGAATTGCAAGCTTCCAACCGACAAGGATCTCAAGAAACAACCACGTGGATATACTACTGAGTTTTGTGGATCTGCTTCTGGAGTTGACATTTCTTTATCACTTTGGAAAGAAAATAAGACTGCGCGACTCGCATCGACCTACGCTGGCACGAAACCTTTCGAAAATGAAAAAAATCCGAAACTACATGTATCAGGCTTTGTTCGCTCTGAAAAACAATTTGTTAACGTCGATTGCCCTAATATAATCCATGAATGCAATGGCCACATGGGTGGTGTCGATCTCATGGATGGTCTTATTGGTCGATATAAAATTCCAGTGAAGAGCAACAAGTATACAAATCGATTGTTCGTACATATGCTTGACTTAGCCATGGTCAACGCCTACATTTTGTTTAAAAGGATCAACAAGCCTGATGATAACGTAAGACGATACCAGCTGCCAAACTTCAGAGCAGAGATCGCATCCGTACTTTGCATGCATCAGAGTCCTTCGTTGTCGAAAGTTCTAGGTCGCCCCCGCCAAAATCTTAAAAAAAAATGTGCAGGGCAAAAATCTTTCGTACCGACTGATGATCTTCGCTACGATGGAGTTGGACATTTTCCGCAGTTTTTAACACGTACCGGTAAAAAAAACTTGTAAATTAGCTGGTTGCAATTCTGAAACTCAAATTGTATGCCGAAAGTGTAATTTAAACCTATGTCTCTCACAACAAAAGGATTGTTTCTACGATTTTCACCACAAATAATTTAAAAGAAAACTGTTTTTTTTCTTAAAAATATGAATTTTAACGTTAATTTTTTTGTATTAACTTAAAAAAGAATGATATATAAACTTTTTATTTATTTTCTATTCATTTTTGCTAAAAACTGTCACTATTTTTATAAATAAAACATTAAAACATATATATGGAAAAAAGAAATTGCTGAGGATTTTTTTTGGCTACTTTTCCCAAGACCGCCTAGAGGCGGTCTAAGTTTTTGGTCTTATAAAACCCAAACCCCTCAAAAAGAAATTTTTTTTCTTTAATATCCTTTTATTTTAACACAAATCAAATCCAAAAATATTTTTTTTTTTCAGAAAGAAAAATTGGGCACTAGAGGGTTAACTCAATTGTTGTTGTGAATTTAACCATATTTCAACCAAGGGATTCTACCTTCATAGGTAAATTCATTAAGAAATATCTAGCACGTGCCAAAAGTCATGTCAATATTGTCTTTATCGAGAAGGATAGTATCTGTTTTTTTTTTTTTCCATGGAAGGTTTGAGCCACTCCGAGAATTGCTGAAGGAATTGATATTAATTCAGTATATAACACTTTGTATAGCTGTTGGAAAAGTTCAGTGTGCCGCTACAACTGACCTCAAACTTTGACTTGACAGTAAATCTGTTCCTGAAAAATTATTGCAAAACAAACTTTTGAAATGATCGGGAATCAATGCGATTTATTAGAAATTAGCCACGTGATTATCTTCTGGTTTCGGCGTAATTTACAACCAATACAAATACTCAGTGAAGGCCAAAATGCACCGTCTTTAAAGACTATTTCTAAGTGGTTCCAGACCGGACGTTTTTCCAGTGATGACGTCACTATAGCTCTGGCGAAGTTCAAAATTGACAAAGATCCACGATTGACACAAGAAATGATTGCTAATGAATGGTTGTATCACGAATATTAAGTAATCATCTGGAATATATAAATAAATCTGCTTGATGGGTACCAGTAATTTTAAATGAGGTCCAAAAAGAGGCTCGAGGGCATTTTGCTTATTTTTTTCTAAGTAAAATGGTCAGTCTCGCACTTTATTAAAGTAACCAAACAGCAGTCCATGGTATGGAGCCCAACATCAGCAGCAAAAGTAATGATGTCAGTTTACTTTATCCGATCTTAATTCATATCTGCTATTCCACTGGATAAGGGTCAGGTGGTAATAAGAATAAAGAGAATTTGCGGCGCTACTTTTTACATCATGACAACGCGCCATCCCACACAGTTGAAATGACAAGTAATTTTTTTTTTTTACTAGTCAACTTACCGGACTTTTGTTAATTCCCTCATATTAGGGGTATTCACACCGGCATTGTTACGCTGTACGTTTATTTTGTTTTTGAAGACACCAAAGATAATTATTTTACATTGTAACAAAGTACTAGGCTGGCAAGCAGAGTAGTTTGTTTCGATATTTGGTAACATTCAAATCAGGAACTATCAATCAAATATCACACCAAGTACTTGGGAGGCATTCTGGACAGCAAATTAATGTGAAGGCTAAATATAGAGACATGGGTGAACACCGTTGACCGACGCTTATAAGAAGTACCTTGACCTCATGCATTGATGTTACACAGCGGTAGTTAAGCCAATATTGCTCTACGGCGCTCTGGTGTGGTGGACCGCTGACAACAAAATCTCTTACAGAAAACCATTGGAACGATTACAGTGGCTGGCTGCACTGTTCGTACCAGGAGCGCTATGAACCATTTCGACGGCGGCACTTGAATGGTTACTTGATCTATCACCAATAGCCACTACAGTAATATTGATGACCTTAGGTAATTTCTCCGCTAGAGGCTTCGGGCATAGGTCGATATGAAAGAGATGGAGCACTAAACAGAGCGCATACCACATGCCTTATCTGGGAAAGAAGCTTTTACGTGTAAGTTACGTTCAAGGAGGGCAGATGGCCCAAGAACATGCGACTCGCTAATGGTA
Source organism: Ceratitis rosa (assembly GCA_037013455.1). NCBI lineage: Eukaryota > Metazoa > Arthropoda > Insecta > Diptera > Tephritidae > Ceratitis > Ceratitis rosa. The sequence continues at coordinate 5,851,993 of JAWMAG010000030.1, read as the reverse complement.
CTTACTCGTATAACATCTACACCGATGGTTCAGAAATGGCTGATGGAGTGGGCGCCGGAGTCTATTACACTGATCTAGACCTCAGGCATTACTTCAAGCTTAATACTTGCAGTATTTTCATGGCGAAGTTGGCATGGGAAACTGCTGAGATAACTAGCAATGAGGAAAACCAAATACAACATAAAAATATAAATGTCGACAACCAAGTCGCAATTAACGCCATAATCCCACATCCCATTTCGTCAGAAATTGTCCTTAAAAGCAGGGAACCAGTAGACAAGGCGGCCGAGGGTCAACGGCTGCAAATATACTGGGATCCATGCCATAAAGACATTGTGGGTAACAAAATAGCTGATGAGATTGCTAGCGATCCAACACAGGATGTACAACAGTTGCTATAATTAAAGCTCCGAAAGGCTGTGTGCGCGAGCAGTGTGAGATGAAACGCATTAGCGACTGCAAAACTACAAAGACCATGTGCTATAGCAGCAAACAGTCATATATTGCTTTCACTTTCACGGGTCACATGCAAGCAGAATGAGCATTAGTAGCAGTGACACTTGAAGAAAATGCTGGAAGAAAGGCATGAGTAAGATGTTAGAACCCCTCCTCTGCTTCTGTACGGCCTTAGCCAGAAACTGTCTGAGATAACTCTTAGCTTCGTAGTTTAAAGGACTTGAGAATTCTTCATAAATGATATTAAAGCTCTCTTTAACTACGCGAGAGACATTGACGCCCTGCATGTGGACTACTTTATATATAATTGGTGCTTTCTAACAGCTGAAGCGATTTTGGGCGAGCTTTTCCGCCAATTTTTGGTATATATCTACAGTTTATTCTAAGCGGCCTACGCATAGCCATTGGATTTTTATGAGGAAGTTTTTGATTTCAGGTCACTTAATGGGAGCTTGACGTTTCCTGCCGAGAGGGGACCGCGAGTAACAAAATTAAATTTCAATAATTTTTGAACTTGGTTGACTCGAACCCTGCCCTTCAGAATGGCAGTAAGCAATGCTAACCACTCGACTATTGAGCCCGTGGGTCATTATACCCAAAGAAAAACTCACTTTCAAGTGTGTCCCGATCTCGTAATCTCTCGACTTGGCGATGTCAATTGACTACCGTGTGGCTGTTGGTGTTTATGCGGATAAACCTTTAACTCTTAAGCGCTTAAAAACAACATTTGCAAAGTTTTGGCTGAGATAACGCTCAATATGTGCCAAAAAGTATTTATTTCCTCATTATCATAAGGAACCTGTTTTCAGTGCTAAATTAACGAAAATTTCCTTGATGAATCTTAAATTCGCTGATTAACACATATGTCCACAGATGAAGAATAGCGCAAGTAGTTTTCTCCATAGTATTGTTGTTGTTGATTAAACAAAAAAAATGCAGCAAAATTTCTTTGGTCTGCTCAGTGCGTTCAAACAAGTCAATAAAAAGGATACCCATACTCTTATGTACTCGAAATGGAACTGCTGCAAGCCTTTGCTGCAACAACAATAAAAATATAAAATTACTTTATCCCCTATGCACCGCGGTAAGTATGCTTTTTCTTAAACGCCTCATTATTATAATTATTTTTGTTTGTTTTTTCAACTTCAGCAATTGCATTGTTTCATTACAATGCTCTATAGCAATTCAAGATTACGAGAACTCTACTCCTCAATGCAGTTCTTCTTCTTCTTCTTTTTTTGTGTGTGTGGCTCTTGCGTTTGGCTGTGGGGTAAATGCGTTTTACTAGTGTCTGCAAGAATCGTTTTGTATTTTCCCCAATGGCCACTTGCGCAAAACAAACAATTGCACACAGTGCGTGGGTATGTGTTCGCACAATTCCGGTTTTTAATTTAGCATTAAGGATTCGCTTTATTGCTAATTACTGTGCGTAAAATGTTGCTAATTGTCAGTACTTTCCGGTTTTGTTTCAAACAGCGGCTTTGATAGCGTTTTTTTTTTAAATTCTTCTGAAATTGGTAATATTCGGAGTAATTACTAATTTTATATATCATGCAAGTGTTAAGTACCAAGATTTCCTCGAAAAGAGTCTATGTATGTGGCTCATTAGTATGTGTATTCAAAATCGGGTAGAATTGACTAAAACCCCATATAACCCTGTATTTAGACTTCAATTCGATTTTTGAGCTTGATTTGTTCCATATACCCAGTCCCCATCTCCTTTAATGATTTCTACTCTCATTCAGATATGTTACTGTCCTCTGAAATCTGAAGACTTTAGTAGTACTGGATTTGTCGAAAGCTTTTCACACAGTAAATGACGTGGGGCTCTTATAGTATCGGGCATTGAGGGCTTCTCACTAAACGCCGCAGCTGAAGAGGTGAACCATGAAATATCTGAGTGGTCGACAGTCATTGGAAGAATTTTGAAACCATAATTTAAAAATTCGTGTAATGAAACCAAGGGTTCTGCAGTATGGTGTCATCTCCCTGCTACCATACATTTAATTTTGAAACTCACTTTACCACCAAATGACTTTTCGGTTAGCCTATAAGCCGACGACTACTCTATGCTGAAGTCTTGACAGTATATTGTTAACACTGGAGGTGCTATCTCTCCAACCTTTCCTCTTCTACATTGCACGTCAACTACAAGAGCACTCAGAGAAACTTTCGGCTACCCTCTTCACCAGCTGGACGAAGAAGTAACGGCTAGAACTGCATGTGAAAGACGACGACGTCAAAATTTCGATAATTCACTGGGGCCACATTCGATAGTTTGCACTCCGTAAACGACAGCGATTGCCACCAAAGTACAGAGGCGCAACAAAATAACCAAAGCGCTAGCTGGCACTACCCTTAGAAAACAAAAAAAAAAACAAAGAAACGTTGCTCGAAACTTACAAGGAAATCGGTCACCCGATTACTGATTAGACAGAACCAATTTGTGTACCGGGAACTAGCGAGACGGAAGAGTAGCGAGACCGCTTTGCGAAACATTGGATGAACATCTGACACTCCCAGTTAATGTTGTGCTCTGTAAGCTAAAACAGAGATAATCCTTGCAGACAACTGACCACCAGGAATGGAGTGCTTTACTGATTTCACTCAGTAGCACATAACAGAACCGCTGGATAACCCAAGCTGGTAATATACCCTCAATGACATTGGCAGAGAGTCTGCCAACCTCTTCGCGTGAATGGCGGAATGATTTGGAATCTAATCACTATCTATCGAAGACAAAGAGCTCGAGCTGCCACGCCAGACTCGTGTAATACTCTCACAATAAAGGTCTAGATATTGTAGGGGTTTTAATTCCTATTTATCAAAATTTGGTACAGACATACTTTACAGGGTGAAATATTATACAATCTGCAGTCGTTCACGCGGCATACGACCGCGATCGGCTTTAAAGTGCAGTGAGATACCGATGTAAAAACTACAGTTCTGTCTACTTTACGAGACATCTATACTGTGGATTAAGGAGTATATTTGTTATATTTAAATATTTTTTTTTTTTATAATTTTCATTGTTGAGTTGCTACCACAGGGAACACTCCAGAATATACGTCCCCTATGTGGAGCCGTTTTCTAGGATCATCAAGAAGGAATCGACATCGATTTATTCAATTCTCCAATCCTTTTGGTCCGCATGCGTCGGAACTGCTTGTTTCCTGGTCCTCCGTACGATGGTCTTCATGGCGTAGGCGCTCTAGTCTTGCGCCTTGATTATAAAACTCAGAATAAACCACAATCATATACCAAACTTAGTGGCAGATTTATTCAATCCAATTTTATATTTTTTGTTAAGAACGCATTTTTTAGTTGCATACTTCGGTAGTGACTGAGTTTGATGACCACTGAATTTGACAATCTCAACCGAAAATTTGGTGGCTTTCTTACAACTGCAACTTAGCAGCTACGTACTAGGAAAACGGAATGCTACTATTTCATACCCACCTGACACTTGGCAATCGTGGCAGGAACATCATTCATGTTGGCCCACATAAACACAATCACTTTCTCTACACATGTGAAAAAATTGGTATGCGAAATGCTCGCGTCACTCTCATACATACCTATAAGTACGTACGGACGTAAGTACCAGGCTGGGTGCCTACTAAAAATTCCCTATAAGAATCACACTAGTCCGAAAAAATATCAAATTGTTACCAACTGATTTAAAGGGAGTACTTGAGGACATGGAAAGCAGTTTTTGGGAAATTTTGAAACATTTTGAAAGTATAATCACTGTCGCCTCATATGAGAAACTCCACTTTTGATGACAACCGCTAAAACAGCTTGATGGTGACATTTGCTACAGTGCCATAAAAATCAGCGCAAGTTTGGTGTCGGATTCGTGTCAGGAGGAAAATTCAGTTGCCGCGTCCTGTCATTTGCCCCTTTGGATAACGCCTAGTCACAATCCGTATCATAGTGAAGTACATCAACTAATCGTGATATCAAAATCATGCTTGGTGAATTCTATGTCGGTAAAGGGGATTTCTTCGGCGCAACAGTCGGAAAAATAGGTTTCCACGACGAAACCTCATACTATGGTCTATGGGTGATCGACTTCGCCGGGGTTCTACAAGTGGTCATCTATTGCAACAGTTTCCAGCAAAAAAATATCCATCAAGCCCATTGGTATCATCAAATCCAGAAACACGAAACCAAATTGATCATGTTTCGAAAAACAGATGACATGTCTCCAGTAATTTAAATGTGCGTACTTTCCGATGTCTTAATACCCACTCGGCATACCATATATGATAAGCAAACGCAGAAGAACCGACAAAATAAACACTTAGAGCGTTTGACATTAAATGAATTTAACTACAGCAGACAGCCAAGCAAATGTCAACTCGATTTGCACTATGAGAGCAATCGTGAACAAAGCAGTGTAAGTGAGCGGTAGGATCGCATTTACAACTCCTTCCGTATCGCTAACAAAGAAACAACTGGTTTTCGGCAAAATCTAGAGAAGAGGAATGCCGTGCCACGGTGGAGAGAACTACACTTATACAGAGAGTTTAAGAAGGAGACGAGATTTTCAGAAAAAAAGAGGACAAAATGCGTAAGTATGAAGAGTTTGAGAAGCTGTCCGATAAGGTTTCAAACACGGAACACATGCTCTCATTAGAAAGAGGAAGGTAATCTGATGACCCATGGTTCAGCCCACAATGACTTCGTAGGAGAAACAGTTCAAACTGCATTGATGAAAAAATCACAGAATGTTACGAACCCCAGCCATCAATCGATGACCTCAGTATAGGCTTTCCATTATCCAGTTATGGTGAAGTTCGAATAGCTATCACCCCTGGCAAGTGCCAAGGGAATGCCAGCCGAGCTATACGAACACCTAAAATGTGTATGTACCAGCTTTAGTCCGAAATTTTTATGGTCGAATGAAAGCAAATCCGCCGATCGGAGCCCACAGTCTGCGCCAATTTTCGTGGAATAGGCTTTAACGAACACACGAGGACCAAGCGAAGTTTCATCCAACAAACAGTTATCGCATTTGTCGCTTGGCTGCCACATCACTGCTGACAGTCATAACTTAGAGGTTGTGGACAACTACGTCTACATGTGAACCAGCGTTACCATTAAGACCAACAGCTACTACGTTGGGCTGAGTAGGCAATTTAAAAGTAAAGTCCTCTCTCGGCAAAGAAACACCAAACTTTACTAGTCGTTCAACATTCTCGGCCTGATGTGTGTTGCAGAGGCTTGGTCGATGACCGCATCCAATGGGATGTCCTCTGGGAGTCTTTGTGATAAGGGTTTTGCAAAAGATTTTTTGTACTTTGCGGGGTATTTCCGATTACGAATAAAGCGTTTTTAACATGCTGAAGCGAATTTAGAGATAGAGGTTACCCTCACTTAACTGGTTACTTGCCATATTAGTTTCGAATATGTTTCTCTTAGGTTTGTTTGACTGTTGGGTACGCATTCATATGCATACGTGGTGGAGCTATGTATGTAAGTATGTACAATTCGTATTCATATAATAGGCATTCATTTTTGCTCGGCAGCCGGCATTGTCAGCACATTTGTCTTTCATAAGCCTGGCATACTTCACGGTGCACTTTCTTAACTTTTTAAGCCATAAACGTTTCGTAACGTACCAATGGTCATACATTACCATATATACATACATATATAAGGTTTGTATGTACATACATGGATACAATGCACACATTTGTACGAAACAGTAAGGAGTCTTACTGATGGTAAGCTGATGCGTATGCGTGGCGTTCGCACATATTTGCCTGCCTACACGCCTCCAACCTGCTTCACTCTAACTAGCCTCCGTATACGTATATGTATGTAGGTATGTATATATGCGTGGATATGATTATATGAAGCTTGCGATGGCCTATTCCTTTGGCCCGTTTACCGTTGCGCGCCTGCCTGTTGGGGTGCGTTTTACGCTCATATATCATTGCACATTTTACGTTTGCCATTCCAAACGTTTTCATTCCACTGTTTTTACATACCACGTTTTTTACTTTCTCCTTTCGCTTGGCTCATATGTTCATATGTATGTTTGTATGTATTCTTATATGCGTATCTAGTTTAAGCGGTTTTTTCTTCAGTTCCTCAGCGGTGAAAAATTCTTTACTTTTACGCCGTTTTTTCTATTTTCCAGTAGTTTTTGTCTTTCAATTTCATCGTCTCATCGCTTTTATATTTTCTCCAGCACTTATTCATGCCATCAACACACATATTTGTATACATATGCATACATACGTATGTATGCGTGTATGGATGTATATGGGTCGGCTTGACATGTGGCAAATCCACAAGGCATTGCGGTTGACACATCAGGAGAATAGCACAAATACGACGGTGCCATTGCAATCGTCTACACCGTAACAGCTTTTGGCTTGCTATCAACCTTACTTTAGGACCATTAGTCGTTACCACTCACATATACATATTTACAAATATTGGCTTATATCTTAAGTCAAAAACACTTAGACCGCGACGTAACGACAGTTATTTCCAAGACAGCAAAACGGTAGAGGCGACTGAGTTAAAGTAGCCATACGATAAAGAGTCATCTGTTCTGAAATACCATTTAGTATCGAACCAGTCGTAGAGGTCCTCCCCGATTCTGATGAATTCTTTAATTTTATTCAGTGTCATCTGACACAGACGTTTTTGGGGATCCACGTTCAGATTTAGCGGCATAGAGGCAGCTCCTTTTCATGCAATCAAAGACTGCTTTAAAATCGACGAAAATATGGTATATGTCGATCCTATTTTCTTTGGAATTTTCCAAAATTTAACGCGTTGAGAATGTCTTGTCGTTTGGTGAATATAGCAGGACTGGAAGCCCAATCAGGTAATCAGGTTAAACCACGATGATTGGCGTATATTACTTTATACCACTTTTTATGAATTGGGCCGGGCACACTTAGGTTTCATTCTTCGAAAGTTCTACGCCGTATTTGAATAACCCGGCCAGCTCTTGATGCTGTTCATGTGGGCAATGGCTATTCGAACTTCTTCCACCTTAATGTTTCATTTGCGATGTTATTCAGCAGACTAGAGAAGCGTTCCCTCCATAAACTCAGTATGCTCTGGGCATAACACGCTAGATACCCTCTTTGGGTCATACATATGTATGTAAGAATACTCGGGTCTTAAAACCTCAGTTTCTCACAGAATTGAATTGAACCATACTCCGCTCGGCCAGCTTATTAAGGTATTCATATTCACTCAAATTCTCATATATTTATTTCTATCCGCAACTACACTTTGCTTCTCTCTTTACCATTCGCTATCTCTTCCACCCGTCTCGTGTTGTCGTCGATGGAGGCGTTGTAAGGTGGGCAGCCTTTTTACTTTTCACTTCCCACTACTGCCTGTCAAAAACCAATAGTTTCGTATGTGACTGTACGAAGGGAGCTACTAATAATATCCCTTCTATCTTATACCAAGTTGCTTAGAGAGTTAGTTGTGATTGCTGTTTTCGAAGTCGATCCTTCAATGTGGTTTTTGACGGACGTTCTTTACTACCCATTAGTGGTTACGTAATTTTAAGGCTACAAAATAGTAGCTCGAGTCCATGCTGGGTTCTCGATACATAGTTCTCCGTAGCGTAAAGAAGCAGCGTGTTGTTTCTTGTGTTGTAATCTAATACAATACATATATTCGGGTCGGCCAAAGCGAACAGCGATGAAATTATTTCATCGATGAGGCTAAATTTTCATATTGATGCGTCGTGTACAACTTCTTTGTCCTTACCCATGCGATATGTTGAAGACTTTCGCTTTGATGCTGATTGCCACCACTACGAATCGGATACAAAATTTGGGCTCCTTTATATGATCTCTTTAGTATATGTTATACGGACCTGATCGTTTCCGTTCATCGCCTGTTCTTGTCGGTGATTTCAGCATTTGGTCTTACTTGGCTAGCTAGGCAGCGGCACTTTCGCAATTAAGATACCGAATATTCCAAATGAAAGCCCCCAAATCAAAACCCTTCGTAGGTTTGCAGAAGTTGTCATCAAAAGTTGGTTCTCTCAGCCAAAGTATATTACCAGTTTTCATCGGTGCTGATCTCTAAGTAGCGCACAAATGGCTGCGTGACGAAACGTAATTTAAAACACACTCATTGGCGTCAAGACCAATGCCCACACCCAGCCAGCGGAAGCGGTGAACTCTTAAGCCCGATATGTTGCACAAAATACATTAAAGCTCCAGTTCTTTTCACCGCGACTCAAGGCTCCACATGAATTGGTTACCGCATCTCGCACAGGGGTTACTCGCAGTAGTAGGAATCTTGAAGCAGAACTACACTCCATTGCGACCATTTCTTGGTTTGCCGAACATATTTTTGTTTTTGAACTTCTATAGAGAGTATTAAAGTCGAGATATCTATTATATATTATCCAGTTCAGCAACATAAATAATAGACTTACTACTCGTATTTGTGAAACTTTTATCAGAAGACCATTGAATATTTTCTATGGATTTGCGAGCAGTTCTAAATGTTTGATCTGGAAGAGTACAGTATACCAACAGATAAAAAAAAAAATTTTTAATTAGTGAAAAGCCATTTCAGCGTTTGTAGAAAGTTAATTGTGTAATGGTATTTACCATTATTTCGGATTTGGCCACCAAAATTATTACTTTTTATTGCTAATTATTTTTATTACACGCTCAACATTCAAAAAGTTAATTAAGCACGTCCAAACGACGCCAACAAATGCCGAAATAACTTGCAGATTAATCAAAATAATTTTAATTTCCACCTGTCACAGCGACTGCTACAACAACAGACCATAACTTGAGCGAAAGTCGAAAAAGCTTTCGGAGCAGCTTTGATATCATTAAATACATAGAAATGAGGCAGTTTAAAATAATCAGTATGCCACAGCAGCATAATCCTTTTTATCAGCGAAACAACAAAAATAAAGCTGGCATTTGCACTCGAAACAAAAGCTGCCAACTGCTTTTTGTGACACCAAAACTCAGACATGAAGAAAGCGTAATGCAGAGCGGCGCTATTTGTTATGAATCATTAGCAACCGCAGTAAGTTGGCCAAAAAGTTCAACAATAAGCCTATAAGGTATTATATTTGCAAGCAAGCAATGCGAGTTCGAAGTCATACCACCAAGCCGTACAGGAGTTCAGGTGAAATCTGTGTGTAACAAAATAAATTTCGGAAACGTACAAATTATTTCAGTGCCATTCACACCCATTTCAGTGGATTAACTCCACGCTATTATTGCATACTCCACCGGGCCAATGCCTGATCCCTGCGCCGTCTGCCTGTTGTTTGTACTTCGCATACAAATCGCCACAGCAAAACCGACTGCTTACTCAGCAGCAAACAAGGCAATAAGGCAGGCAACAAGTAGGCATTAAACTATAGTAGAGCGGACAGTCAGCCAGCCAGCGAGCCGTTGAGTTGACGTGGGGTAGTAGGTAAGAAATGAAGTGGCAGTAAAATGAGGCGAGTAAATGGTCCACGAACCAGCTGTTTACGAGAAGGTGAAGGTATAAAACAACTTAAATTTGGCAGTGCACGTACCTACCGTTTCAGGCAGTGGCGGAGGCGGAGGGGGGCACTTAAGAATGGCAAGCAGTAAGTCGAGAATCGAGTAGTTGAAATGATTGCCAGCAGAAAAGTTTATGAAGCACTTTTGCATGATTGCGAATGGTTCGCCCAGTCAGAAAATCCTCTCAGAAAATATTAATGAGTCCACATTATCTGCATGAAGCTCGCTCGGTAGTTTGGCTTGCTGGCCAGCCATCAATGCGAGTCGAGTTAAAGCATTCAACAAAACCAGTTAGCAGCAACTTCACCGCTTGCTCCTTATCGGCAATACAAATGCAACTGGTGCAGTAATAAAGCAGACTCTTAAGAGTTTACCATATTGCCAACAAACAAATGGCGAGTGGAGAAAGGTATTCAGCCAAGTATTTGTACTTGTGTACTAGTGTACAGTCATCAACAGGGCATTAACATTAATTTGTTTGTTTCATAGTAACTTCTGTTCCTGCCTGTTGGATTTTGTAGCGTGTGGGTTGCCCATTTAAAGTCAAGTACTTGTTGGTTAATTGCCTTACAATTGTTTAAACGTAGCCATGATTGGTGGAGGTAGGCAAAAGCGAAGTTCGGATGGAAAAAGTAAGTATACGATTTATTCAGTGGTTAAGCTTTCTGAGCTGATCCTACAATTTCATGTCATTGTATTCTTAATCAACAAGTAAGGCAGACTTAGAACATAAGGATATTTATATTAAACACCAACACCATGGAATAAACCCGCTTTATATGGGAGTTAGGCCGCAATAGCCGAGTAGTTAGCATTGCGTACTGTCATTCTGAAGACCAGGGTTCAAGTCGTGTTTCAACCAAAATCCAAAATTATAGAAAATTAATCTTTCTAATTGCGGTCCTCCCCTCAATGGCAGAGAGTCTCAGTCCCTTGAAGCATATTTCTGACATAAAATGAATACTCCTCATAAAAATCCATCGACCGTTCCGAGGCGGCTTAGAATAAACTGTAGATCCCTCTATATGTTGGTAAACATCAACACGCATACCACAAATCGGAAGTGGGACGCGGTCGAAAATCACTGGCGTTTGGCGTTTACAACACGCCGATTATAGGTATACCCCCATATTTATAAGCTCGTTTGTGGATCCATTTTAGTATTTGTTTCAGATCTCTGGAACTTGTTTCTCTATAAATTCCTAAAAGATTTAATCCTAAGGCCACATAATGGTCAAAAATAGAGATAGGGTCCATTGTATGCTAGGTCTATTTCTAGATTAACGTCAACCATTTTTTTGTGGAAAGCATACTGACGTGGGGCGAATCAACAATTGTGCGACATTCGGTTCTTCTCATCTATGCTAGGCGTCAGTTGGAAATACCAAGTGTAACTAGGTCGGTGTCGTGCCTGCTCCAAACTAATGGAAAATCCTCCATTTAATGCTCTTCTCTTACATATTTCGTTGCTTGAATTATCACGATTTTCGAATTTTTAAAATATATGCACTTTTGACACAAAGAATTTATAAACCACAGACAAGGATGAACTGATTCGTCACATGATTCAATTAAGTTTGATATATATATTTCCACATCTATCTCGATTATTTTATGTCGTTGTGTAAAACCGTTAGCTAAGCAAATCTAATATAACCTGGGAATAAAAAGGTTAGGTTATTTTTTTGTAGAAATCTTACTCCCGAAACCTCTCTTACTCTCAAGAGCAAAACAAAGCAAGTTTAAGGAGCTCTCTTAGCATTTGTTAAAAGCTCGGATCTTTTCCTGTAATAATTTTTAACCAATGTTCCAAAACTCGTATTATTATGTTCTCCAAGACATAGAACACATGTCTTTCCAAAAACTAATGAAACACCTTCATTACTAAACGACAAAACCCACCTTCTCGTTTATTATCGAAGGCCGAATCAATAATAATACGCCAGTCGTTTCTTCTTTTCGCCGTACAGCGACACAAAGAGAAGCCGCAGCGGTGTAGTGTACTGCGTTGAAGAGTTGCAGTGCTTTTATCCATCCGATCTATGGTACATGATCTAACCACGTAGGCGCGTCTCGTAATGCCGTGAACTATTTCAATATAGTTGTCCATCAGATACTGCGCAGGTCCCATTGTCTACGGTATTATTTGTTGCTGGTGGGTATGTCATTATCGTCCACGCTTCTGCACCATGTATCAGGACTTGTAGAGTTTAGTCTTTGTTTGTTGAGAGAATACTTTACTTTTCAGTATTCAACGCAGTTCAAAGTATAGTGATAGGAGCGGTTCTGCGTTGGACTTCATGGTTGACATAGTTATTAGTTTTTCTAATAGGGTGAAGTTTTTCTTCTGGATATGCAATAATAGTTGCATGATTATATTTCATTCCTACACTTGTGTCATCATCGCGCAACACTGAAATGTGAGCACAAGGGTTGAGATGCGGCGATCATCCTGAGTGAAGAATTACGTCGCATCTAAAAGAGAGCGTGATGACGGAACCGCTTTAACAAATTCGTTTTAAAAGTTCACTGGAGGTGTTTGTGTTTTTAAATTATATTACTCCTCAATGCGAGATTCTGGGCTGGGCTTGGGACTCGATACGTAAAAACCAGTCCCAATAAAATATAAAACAGTTCTTCGCATGAAAATTTCCAAGCTTACCTTCGAGATTGATTTAATGTGTTCATTTTACAGCAAACTAGGTGATGGTATATTTATCCAGTAATTTTATTGAGGCCTACTCTAAGCAGCATTGTTGTCAGCCAACTTTGTTAACTCTTTGTGGCAAGAGATATCGTATCACATTTTTATCTGCTGACACAACTTCCAGCCATTTTCGACTCTCGGTTACAGCAACCACCGTCGCTAATGTGGTAAGAGAATGAGAATGCTATGTCATAGACGTAGCATAGAGAAGCAACATACTATGTGATCTAGTGCGGAGAATCCCTTGTAATTTATGCCGAATTTTTGCTTAAAAGAACAGAAACAGTAGGGTTTCTCAGAAAACCCAAAAATTCTACAGAGTTTATATCATCCATCTAATAATATCACTAAGCTCGATCACGAAATACCACTAACGTATTGAGTGCGGCACATCTCTTCAGGCCAACTGAACATAACAGACCTTCCTTTGTTGAGGAGAATTGCGGAGCAGGCGAACTAGCGAGATAAAGTACGTCCAAACAGACTTTTCTTTCAAGATAGCCACATGCCAGCTTCTACTAAAGGAATATACCTACTGAGAGACCGCGTTAAGATGACCACAAAACATGACCGATAACAAGTCAAGGCACACTTGGGCATATTCTGAACGTAGAAGGCGAATTGTTTATATATCCTGAGAAAGGAGGGCAGGAGATCCTGGGACCTTTTAGAAGATGCTGTAGGAACCGCAAGAATTATGGGAAGAATGGACGATATGCGATTGCCCCTGCTAAAGTAGGTAGTAAGCTGCGGGATAGTGGAGTTGCTTCATAGAAAGCGTCTGTTTTGTGGAATTAATTAAATTAAGCAATCTTAGAAAATTCACAAGAGCGAACACGTGAGTGGCAAAAGAGCCATATGTTCAGTGTAAAATTTCACAATGGACCTACTTTGGCCCAAGTCAGTCGACGTTTGCATTAGGGTCACCACTCTTATGTACCATCGTACGTTATAGTTTAAAGAAGTCTGAAACCTGACACTGAATAGCTCAGGGAAATTGCTTCAATTTCTTTTAGTGCAGCACCAGTTAAGTTCCTACGCTATATTGAAGACATATTTGAAGCAACTGGTGTATACGTTTTTTTTCTCCTCCGGCCTGTTTTAGTACAGGATGCGCAAGAATACAAGAGAAGGCGAATAACCTGTGTTTTTAACAAAATTACGAGGATGCTAAACGAAAGAAGATAAAGAAATTTTTAAGGTGTGACTTTTTTACTTCAGATGGAGGTGATCAATTTAAAACTCCATAACTTTAACAAAAAATATAATTTCATTCACTTATCTTCTACCAAACAAGGATTTAACATTATGCCACTGCTAGCTGGTCTCCCTAACCATTTGAGCTATCCCCACAACGGTTGACTATACATTCCAATTCAGCATTGTATGAACATACATACATACACTGTGCCTGCATCCTTGGCCTTTTCTCCACTCAAGTAGAACGTTGACTCTGTCTTCTAAGCACCCTGATGACGCTGCGGTTGTCGTCCATTAGATTTTGCCGCGTGACGTCTCTTAAGCATTTTCTTGCCATTTACCACAAGTAGAACATTTTACACAACAGGCCTTCCGGCAAGCATGTGGCAAGTGTCGGAACACACATATGTGTATGTACATTATTATTTATGTACATATGTATGTACGCACATACATATTGCGACTACGCAGCGTGCGAGTGTTGTTGATTACTGCTTTTCACTTGTGACACTACTGTCGCAAGTCGAGTATTTAGCAAAGCCTGACGTCCAAACCGAACCATCTATCTATCTTCTTTCTCCAGCAATCCAACAGCGAACTCGAAAGTTAAGGCAACCTGGTGATCCATTCATCCATTTGCTCATATTTAAGCGCACAAAACCGTACCGTTAGTCAAGCAGCAGTGGCTAGAGCATGTGCAAGAAGAAATTGTCTTCATTCCCTTCACTTATGTACATATGTATGCATGTATATGTATATATATGTAATGACTTCGCTGGCTTCTAAGCGACTGTGACTTTTAGTCATCACGGGTAGAGTGAAGAGTCGCTAGTTTGTTTTAAGTAATTACAAATGATGAGCGGATGTGGCGTAATAAATTAAACATTGTATTTGCCACACTACACACATACATATGTATTACTTTGTTGCCATTTTACACCGCAAGCAATGTTCTTCTCTCCGTGTTTCTCTGCCGCAGCGCCTGCTCCTACGGATATTTACTCCTTTCATTTCACTTTATTCCTGACTATTTAATCAGCAGGTAAGGTGTGCACAACTATTTTGAGTTTGCTTTAATTTAATACTTGCATTATCACTTTCATTTACTTTTTATTTGCTTTTCATTACTTCGCCAGTACTTCAACCAATCCGCTCAGAACCCTTACACATTCTAAATGTATTATAGAAAGTAAAAAATGTGACACCACAAGTACGTACACCATTTACAAATAATCTAACTGCAGCCAAGGCTGGTCTTCGTTATCACGGTCATCTAGCGGGAGGATTTCTCTCCCTCTGATGAGTTGGTTTTAGAGGGCATGCAAAGAGGTGGTTAGTGTCGGGCAGGAACTCATGAAATGCCACACATATGTTGAGTATTTGGGAGCCAGTCTCGTTGGCGTTCAGTGAACAAGTGGTACAGTTCGCCGAGATCAGTTCACTTTCAAACAGAGTTTATCAAAACCTTGGCCAGAGGCTATTATCTGATCCGGGGATATATGAGATCATGGAAACGTACTCTTGTGGTGGAGGGAATTTTGAAATGTAAAAGCTACACCACAGCGCAGAGAGGAAACCACCCTGCTGAGCCTTGTTTAACTTTTCGGAATTTTTAATTTAGCTTTTGATAGTTCATGGTTCATGATCCACATCTTAAAAACCCGGTGATAGTGAGGATTTCTTGATTTCCGAAAGTAATACTGCGCAGTTTGCCGTATCAAAAGCTTTCGACGGATCCAATGGTACCAAGACAGTGTGCGTGTAAGGACGATGTTAGGTAGGGCCATATGCTATGTTTTAATTTTCTAATTGTGGTCACCCCTCGGTAGAGAATGTTAACTCCTCCAAGTGTGTTTCTGACATGGAATAAAAATCGTCTGATAAAAATCCTTTGACCATTCGTAAGCGGCTTAGAATAAACTCTAAGTGCCTCCATTTGTTGGACAAACATCAAGTCGCACACCAAAAATTGGAGCAGGAGCTCTGCCAAAATTCACGTCAGCAATTACAAAGCGCAAAATATAACTGGGAAAGGTGGGACCACTTTACCCAGTTTCGACTATCAGGCACTGTCAGAGTGGTCGAAAATTAAATAGAGAACTTTAGTCAGCAATTCTGCTCCTGCTGAACCTAGATGTTTTAGCATCAGCAGGCTTATTCCGTCGTGGCAGATGGGTTTAGAGGCTCTAGCTTTCCCGATAACCACTGAATCTTTTCCTAGGAGAAATCTAGCAGCACGCCAATGTTTACCAATTTTCTCTTGCTTCCTCATTTTATCAACCAAAGGCTGCTACCATATAAAATAGCGAACTTTTTCGGGTACGATGAGATTGAGTCACCGATTGAAATTTCCTCCCGGTCATTGCATAGTGGAGTTTGACAATGATTTGACAGTGGCTTGACTCTGGCTTGGTTTCGCCAGAGGAGAGGTTGCAGGACTTTAAAAGGTCTTCTTCTTCCGCTTATGGTGGTTAAGGATTTAGCGAATCTTCATGACGAGTTCCCTGATTAGGGTATACTCTCCCCGTGGTCGGCTTGGGTGGATTTCAGTAATTCATCCTGAGGGATACGTCAACAATCATGCTTGTTCTGCGGAAGAGAAGTTCGTCAGAAGAAACGACATTTGGTGAAAACAGCCCGGTGGTCCGCGATACCAAACGGTAACCCTGTCGATCGAGGTAATTATTGGAAAATTGTCTGATGAGAGGGTCAGCATAGGTCACCAGGTTAGGTTACCCCTGAAGTGGATGTCGCCATCAATTAGGCGATACTGCACGCGGCTGTAGCCGTTGGTATCCTTACTAACGAGTCAAAACTCGATGACAAAGTAGACTATGAACTTAACTCAGCGATTTTCTCAATTAATGTGAACTTAAGACCATCTTCAGACCACTGTAGCGTCTTCCCAATGGAACTTATTGCTACCGTGAAAGCCAGCAAATTGCACAGAGACCTCTCAGAAACCCTTTTAGCGGTAATATGTACCTCTGTCCACGGCAAATTACATGTTGAAACTGGTATTCGCTAGAATTATGTGTTTTATTGTAGCTAGGACAGAATATGTGTTTGACGATAAAACATCAAGGCATTTAATCTTTCTAGACCTACTCTCTAACACTACAACTATGGTACTGGTAAAACACTGTTTACTGATGCTTCACGGGAAAATAATTGCTTACTACTCTAACGTAGCCGTGAAGAAGAGCAAGAGTCTGTTGAGCTATTAAACTTTATAGTCGCCTTTCTTATTAACTTAAGGGGTTATATACAGTTAATAGGCCAAAAAAAGCGAATTTTTAAGAACTTTTTCGAGAAGTCTTTAGAATTTATTGATTCAAAAAGTTTACATACTTATTACGGTATTATTCAACAATATTTTAATCCTTATAACTATTAAAAAAATATTTCTCTGGAGAAGAGCTACAGCTGATCTCCAGGAGGTCCTATGAAAAATGACGTCTTGCGGTGGCCACTCTATCTCTGAACTGGATCATCTGAAATTAAAAAACTAAACAGATTTCATTAAAGTAATGTTAAATCTAGTGACTAATCACGAAGGAATAAGAAAATTTTTTTTTTGTCGAAATGGCGTCTTCTCAAAGAAAAAACACGATTTTTCAGCGAAATTTCGATTTTAAATTGTTTATAAAAAAAAAAGTATTTATCGGAAAAATAAAACCTTCGTTTAATCACTGAAAAATAT
This sequence comes from Ceratitis rosa, assembly GCA_037013455.1. Lineage (NCBI taxonomy): Eukaryota > Metazoa > Arthropoda > Insecta > Diptera > Tephritidae > Ceratitis > Ceratitis rosa. The sequence continues at coordinate 5,834,409 of JAWMAG010000030.1, read as the reverse complement.
ATTCAAGAAGCTTGTGTTAAAATTTTGGACAAATCGCTTCAGCCGTTTTCGAGTTATAGTGGTCACCGACTTTGAAAACACCATTCTGAGAAAAATGCGTTTAAAGTTACCTATACTTATACTTCCAAGCGCTCCGAAACGTCTTTACAAATGTGCGTGTAACTTCGAAAATATTTGCCGGATCAATTTGAAAATTCTTGTGTGTATTCTTAAATATAGGTATGTAGATACAGAAAATAAAATAAAAAGAATCAATTTTTTTTTTAAATCATAACTGTATATAACCCCTTAGACTTGGAATAACTGTATCAATTATAGGTCTTCTTGGAATTGAAAACCTTCAGAAAAGTTAGACTAAACTTTAAAACAAATTAATTTAGAAGCAACATAAATTTTTAGAAATTACACAGATGGATTAAAATTTAACAAAGTTTACATAGACTCTGTGAGGAGAACACAAGTGGAATTTGCACGGAATAATACTGTATATCATTTATCAAATTACTTAATCAATTCGTCTTCGTTTGTCTATATGATAGTCTGTCTGTCTGTTCGTGATAAAATTAAAAATTATGGAACGGATTTTCTCGCAGTTTCCACAAATATATAGACTGAAGCTTGGGGAAGGTTTTCGGTACACTTTTCATATAAATTTTACAAATATACCTACACTTACTTTTGTGGACATGCTTATAGTTTGGGCTTTTGCACCGGTTTAATGTAAAAAGTACAACAGTTACGTAAGTTATGTAAAAAAAAAAAAATAGACTTTCAATGAGTGTGAGAGCAAAGTTTAAGTTTAGAAAACTACCAGTTTTATCAGGGGTGATTGATTCTTAATCAGAGCTCAACCAATTATACCTATACGGAATAACATTGTGAAGCATAAGAGTTAATGAATGAAAGAGTGATGTTCAACTAAGATATTCGGGTTGAAGCGTCCAATAAAGGGGTATGGAAAGGCAATAAATGTAATAATTATAAAATAGTACGAACCTTTGTAACTCTTTATATATGTGATACATAGAAAAATAATATATAATTGACTTTTTAGAACCGCTGAAGCGATTTTCGGCCGAGCTCCTCCTCCAATTTGTTGTTTTGCGTCTTGATGTTTTTCCAACAAATGGAGGGACCTACAGTTTATACTAAGCCGCCTCCGAACGGCTGATGGTTTTTTTACGAAGAGTCTTTATTTCATGTCCGAAATAGACTCGGAGGGGTGGACATTCCCTTCCGAGGGGCGACCGCAATTCGAAAATTTAACTTAATTTTTTATTTAAATTAATTTTCCATAACTTTTGGATGTTGCTGGCACTGGGATATGAACCCGAGCCTTCCGAATGTCAGTACGCAATGCTAACCACTCGGCTATCGCGGCCGCAAAAAAGAGAAAAATAATATATGGCTAAAATAATCGTTTTGAAATCACGTTCAAAGAAATGAAAGAATCACAAAAAGCTCTTTATTATGCAAGGACTGTTTTGAAACTACTCGAAAATGACTCGTTGTATGGGTTACACTCGAATTAATGAGAAATACCCTAATGTACCGAATTGCCATCTATAAATCGCTGCTGAATCATAACAAAACCGACCCATTTCAGAAATGGATGGTGACTGGTGATGAAAAGTGGATCATCTACAGCAACGTGAAATGAAAACAGTCGTGGTTGAAAGGCAGGGAGCTGACACAAACGAGGCCAAACTCTTAATTCGTCACTTTGTCAGCCAATGGCTTAAGGCTAACGCTTTTACATTGTTTTATTTTATGAATTTGTATTTATATACTTAAAATAAAATCCTAATCTGAATTGCTTTTCTGAAGACGTCCAGTTTAAGTCAACAGGAGAGGAAATGTGCTTAAACAGGACAACGCCAGACCGCAAAGATGGATAGTGATTCGTCAGAAGCTCCGAGAGCTTGGTTGGGAGGTTGTTATGCATTCATCTGTTCCTGTCTATGCCGAATATTTGGCTGCTGAAGAATTCACCTGAAGAGAAGCCAATGAAAATCGATTGTCCGCATTTTACAAAATTCAGATAAATTTAACTATCGTAAATAAAGCCATCTCTTTAATGCAAAAATAATATTGACTTGTTACTTCAACTAACTGTAATTAATTAATGTGTTATTAATATAGTTCCATTGCTGTTATGTCAGACAGAAACAGAAACAGCAAGAGTGTGAGTAGGTACTTATATCAAATACCTTCAGATTAGCGGTCGCAAACTGCAGCTAATGAACTCATCACTATATAAATACATGCCCACCTGTTGCAAATGCAGTTAATTCATACATTTTTCATACATATGCTCACATCTACATATATTTACACTAATTAATTACACATTTACAAACATACATACATATAACGCAATTAACATGCTCTCAAATTACGTAAAAGCGTAAAAATAAATGTCTGATATGAATTTATGCAAATATAAACGTACATACCTATATGCATACAATGTGCGAATGCGAGTGCTTATGATCATATTTTACAATAAAATTAAACGCTTCTCACATAATTGTCTTCTACAAAGTAATTTTAATTGTGGGTTATCACGCATTTTAATGTACTTGGCTTAGCTTGTATTATCCTTTGAAAAATACGATAGTAAATTTTAATTTATTCTAAAACATGTAGGAAAGAACTAAGTTGAGCTGGAGAAGAACATGATATGCACTACAAAGGGTCAAGGAAGAGCGGGTATGTAGACTTCTGTTTATATGGTGAGTCTTTGGTTTCAAGCCCCACATCGTCAGAGAGGTGATAGACCCAAAATTACTTCAGTGATTATGAAGCGATCATTATTACAAAAAATGTCGAACAATTTGTGCGTTTTACAGTGAGAATGCTGCAAGAGAAAACCGAATCCAAGACTGGTTTGTTCGATTCTGTTTCGGAAATTTTAGATCTCAAAGGGGTATCTGTTGCATATGATTGAGCAAGACTGAGTGTAGGCTTTAGCAAGTCACTTGTGACAGCGAGAATAATTTAGTAAAAGCTGGCTAACCAAAGAAGACCGATTTTTGGGTTCCATATAAATTATTACAAAAGAATTAGATTACCCAAATTATTATCAGAGAAATGATTTTGAATCGCTGCAAAACCGAAATGATATTTCTGAAACGACTAATCACGGATTGAATGCGGGTATATAAAACGAAAAAACCAAGGAGTTCAAAGCCTGAATTAACCAAAAACAAGGTGATTCGAAATGTATGATGAGATTGGAAAGGGGGCAACAATTAGCCAGCTTACAACAAGCTCTTAAAAAATCTTAAATTGACCAACCTGGCCTGCCTTGCACATTTAGCTAGCGTAGCTGCTGCTTCTTGATTTGCTGAACTGTGCCAATGTCGTCGTATAACTCGTACAGCTCATCGTTCTATCGTCTGCGATATTCGCCGTTGCCAAACTCGAAGAGGACCATAAATCTTACACAAAACTTTTCTCTTGAAAACTCCTAACTCTGACTCATCAGATGTTATCATCGTTCATGCTTCCGCACCATGTAGCAGGACGGGAACGATGAGGGACTTGTAGAGTTTGGTTTTCATTCGCCGAGAGAGGACTACACTTTTTAATTGCCTACTTAGTCCAAAGTAGCACCTGTTGGCAAGAGTGATTCTGCGCATTACCCTTTCTAAAATTAACACCTAATCGATTGCTCGCGGCCCATGAATGTAATCTTCGTAAGGTTCTTTTAGATATTTTACCGATTTTAGAAGGAAACAACCTTGACCCTATCAATACGATACCGTCTGCATGTGCAATTACTTTCACTACAGCTCCATTTAATTCAAGTAGAATTTCGTCTAGCGCCTCTGTCCATAGAAACGGAGTTAAGAGACCACATTGAGAAGTGCTACTGTCAACTGTCAATGATTGTGCTTTTTTTCTATATTTTTCAGGGCTACATCTCTGTCTAGAAAGACCAACACTGCTTACTGTTTTTAATGTATTGATTTTTCTATTAAATTTACCACTTCATGTATGGCAGTTTTTCTTCTTTAGACATTTCGATATTTTAGTAACTTGTTTAGTAACACTGTTTTGGACTCCTCACTCATATTTCGTGCCTTGCATCGCTGTGAAAAATATACAGTTTGGTATGTCCTTTAACTATCCAACTACAAAAGAACAGCGATTGCAAATCATTGAATTTTCTTTTTATGAAAATTCATTCTCGTCAGTTTGGTCAACATACGACGGCCGCTATTCGGAATCTTGTATCTAAATTTCGCACAAAATTTTCGGTATGGAATATTCTGCCATCTCCACACATACGTAGAGTGTGGACAGTGGAAAATATCGCTATACCGAGCAGTCTTCGTGATTATCGATATTGCGCCATAACTTTTCAAAGACTATGAAAGCCGGAACGTTGCTATGAACAGCAAACACTACCGTTTGATTTTTACAAACTTTTTTTTGCCCAAAATAGAAGAACTGGACTTGAGACATGTCATTTTTCCAACAAGATGGTGCCACATGCCACATAACAATGGCCAAATTGAGAGGTTCAGAATGAACCGGGCGTCGGCAGCGGAAACTTGCTCAACATTTACATAAATTACAAATGCATATGTGAGTCACTTCTTCTCTGGCCAAAATCTTTCATGAAAATGTATATGGTAAATGAATGGCTCGAACAGAAATACGCACGGTCAATGCTTACATATCCCAATCACACTATACTATTTTTTGTCAATCTCTGGGGATTGCCTTTCCCATAAATAAAATATTTTTTATATTTCGGGCAAATCGAGCTGGGTTCTAGGTCTTTGGTACGTTTCCAGGATACAAAAGTGTTCGATTTAGGCATATAATCCAAAAATGTTTCTAAGCCAAACCATGAATATTCACTTTTATTCAAATACATCGGTCCCCTTCTAATCCTAATAATCTAAACAGCTACCTTTATACTGAATTTCAAGTAAATTGTACCATAAATATGATTTATCGGATCGGTCCAAGCCCACTTCCCGAAGAGAAAAATAGTATTATTGTGAACCTAAGGAAAAAGTCACTTATAATTTCAAGAGTCATTGGTATAATTCTAAGGTCAAACTTCGAACAAAGGAACCCGCAGTGTGCTGCCCTTTCCTAGCTTTCCTAGTACGTATACTCGACTGCATCGACTCCATACAGCATCATGGAAAGGAACTACTGAACAGGAAGCATAGCCACAAGTTTGCCATTCACCGATAGTACATCATCGTCTTTTGCAGTCCTCTTCCTGTGAATTCCGTTCTGGAAAACCTAGCACCATCTCTTGATGATAAAGAGCTCAAGAGACTAGAGTAATACTGGTTCAATTAAAATCTGGATATTTTAGTCCTTGTCTACTAAAACAAGCTCAACTTTTGGTCCAAACTTACTAATGGCAACTTAGATGAAATCGAGGAATCACCAGCCGTTACAACAACAAAAGCAGCTCATCTTGATCTAGGTCAAAATTTTTATTGCTGCTTGACAGCAACTGATGAGGATGTCTTTACCTGACTATTGAATGTGTGCTTATCATGAAAGCAGCAGAGATTTCTGCCTGGAAACTAGAGAAATTACTTACCTCTATTCCACCAGAAACATTTGTATTTCCATGCTCCCAGAAGGAGTGTCTCAATTGCATATTCTTCTTCCGTCTCGGGGGTCAGTGTCATAAAATTATTCTAAAGTGTTCTAATTTCTGTATACTCTTACTGTCCTTTTAAGAAGTTCTGGTTCAAAAAGGCAAGATATCTAGAGCTCTTTAATATGGAGGTTTCCGTCTCCATACCACTATCCTAAAAGAGTAACGGTCTTACCAAGTATATAAAAATCTGGTGCCTGATTCATTGATTAAATCTCAGACTTTGCCAATAGCTCTTTTACATTCATAGAGAGCGGTGAAAACCTGAGTTATATGCTCTTTCCAGGTTCAGTTTCTTGTCTAGGAAAACTCAGATTTTACTCCTAGAGTTTGGGCATCAAACATTTGATTGTGCTCCGAAAGTCACCGCATTTAAAGTAAATCGAACAATAAATACGATATTTTTTCGAATGGTCTCCTTCCACTTTCGTTCGAATCTTTCCAGGCACCATAAAAGCAAACTGACAGTAAAACTGCCGAGTTGTTTCGGAGATCACTGAAAACAAACAAACGATCAAACATTTTTATTTCCATAGAATATTATTTGTATAAATCAATTCCGAAAGCATTTAAAAATTCATAATTTAGTAGTTTTCCAGTGCAAGGTTTGACGAAAGATTTATGGACGTATATGTATTGGAACAAATAATAATAATATGATAACCGTAAAAGGATAATATTGTAGATTTAGGCTTAACGCAAAGAACACTCAAGACCATAAGCCTTAAAATTTTTTCCGTGAAATGCGACAAATGTTTAATTAAACTGAAGAAGATTTGCTACAACTCATATGTTGTGGCCATACATACATAACTATTTTGTGGTTTCTTTTATTTTAATCATGCTTTTTTTTTTTTGAAGCACATAAAAAATGTGTGTTTACTTACTTTCGAGCAAAAGTACTCTCTTTCATTACACTTTCCAAGTTTATTTGTTTGCTCGCATCTATTGTAAATATAAATAGTATAACAAATAAGCAGAAAAGTACTCACTTGGAATGCGTTCTGTGATACTCGTGCTCGGCTGTGAACTGCAACTAAAAGTTATTGCTTAAAACGCAGTAACAACAACAAAACCGCCACAACAATAAAAAACGCAACAACAGCCATCGAAAGAAGCGCCAGTCACACTTACACGTATATACACAAATCCATATATACATATGCGTGTATATCACGGTTCATTTTAGTCAATAGTGGGTATGTACATATGTATGTATGTGCGGTAGATAGGATAGTTTAGGTACTTGGGGAAGTGTCTTCCGACGACGGTTGGGAAGAACGTCGTATATTATTTGGAAACCTACACAAAAGCACAAATGGCAATTGTCCTAGAATAATAAACTTTAATGAAAGTGAAGTAGTAGTACAACAACAAGAACAACAACAAAAATAAACACGAAGAAAACAAAAGAATTGCTTCGCGACAAGTAGGGAGTACAATAAACAAAAACAGAGAAAAAAAAGAACTTGAAATAAAAAATCAAAACAACAAAAACTAAATGAATGCGAGCATACCAAGCGATAGTTTTTTTTAATGTTAATGCCAACCCAGCGTAAAATGCAATGCTACAAATAGAAATGAGAGTGTTTTCTTTTTTTAAATTTTGTTATCATGCATTCCAAAAATTGTGAAAAATGCGAAAGTAAGTTATAACAGTATAAAAAACATCTCAGCTGCTGTAAAATAAATCGAAATCAGCCGCCAATTGTATACCAATAAGTAGTGAAACGTCAGGCATACTTTTAGGCGCAACCAGTATGTACCACTTCCCAGTGAGCCAAATGATGGCAAGTGTTACTGCGCTGGAAAAATTGAGATTTAGTTCGACAAATCATTTGAATTTGTTTTAAATACGTTCACTTTGTAACAGTGAATATTTAATTTATTATTCTTTGCATTACAATAAAAATTTAGAATTACAAGATGTAATATTTTCGAATTTGTGCAATAATATATCACTACTAAAGGCTAAAGCAATGATTAATAAATGCGATTTTTCAATTATTTTAATTACAAAGTTTTTTTTTGTTTACAGAAACAATTTCATAAGACTTGAGTTTCAGAAATCTTTATCCATGCTAGGCTAAGACTTTTTACTTAGTATTTTCCGCATAGTATTTCCGCAAGTATTTTTTTTGGGCATTGTAACCGCTGGAGTGATTTTTATGTTTTTCCAACAACGAGCTCTTTATTTGGAGTCAGAAATACACTCGGAAGGGTTGAAAATTCCTAACTAACGAAATTGACAAAAAAAAAAAAAAAAAAAAAAATTATGTAGGTATAAAATAATAAAAAACAAAAATATTTTATTTGAAAAACTATATTGTGAAAAATAGGAAACATAGGTAAATACCATAGATTATATAAGGTGATCCATTACGAGGTTCCCTACTTTTTAAAAAAAAAAACGCAGAAATTCAAATTTAATTGGGGATTGCTTATTATCATTAAAGAACATTCTTTGGTACGCTGAGTTCAACTTTCGATGACCGGTAACTGACGAATTACACGCGTGATGTTTTGCTCCAAGGCCTGAGTCAAATCGGAATTAGTCTATGCGAATAATTAGACTAAACGAGTATATATCCCCACAGGAAAAACGTAAAATTATCTGCTCACCGAAGTGTTCTCTTAATAAATGCATTTTTGTATCCGATGTGTGGGATGTGGCGCCGCCTTTTTAAAACTATTGGTCGCCGAGATGGAGAGCTTCAATTTCAGGCATCAAGTTATCGGTTATCATGGCCGCCATTGAAGGTTAGTTACGTTCTCACTTGCATATGGACCGCTGATTCTACCGGCTCAGAAACCACATCAAGCCGTTATATTTCCTGGATGAAGTAGCAGTATGCATCGTATCTTTGTCCTGTTAAAAAAAAAAAATAGTTCTATCAAAAAAGAACCAGGAATTGGTCATTTAGAAAAGGTTTATCAGAACTATTTTTGTCCGTGTCGTTTCAGTATAAATACCCGATTTTCATATGAACTTTTGGATTTTAGTCGCTTCTTACGATAGGCATGCCTTGACGCGGGAGAATTCTTGAGTGTTGATTTGCTAAATCGACTTACAATAAATCGGCTTTTTCCAAAACATTGTACATATGAGTGTGTTTGTTATGCGAACCAGTTATTAAGTATCAGAATGGTGCCTTCCAATTTAGCTAAAACTGAAAAAGTCGAAGCAATCACGACAATTTTCATTGATAGTTGCATTAATTGTGCAAGAAGCTCAGACGTCAAATATATAAAATTATCTGAGTATCATATTGCGTTTGAGAGAGACAAGAAAACTCCATCTCAAAAGCCTATCATTTTCAAAAAGTTTCGAGCCAAAAGTTCAACAAATGCGATGGTGCGATCACCGTATTCAGCTGATGTGGCTGATGTCTAACTTTTTTCTTGACAAAATTAATATTATCACTCTCAAGGCACCAACTGTTTTCAGTTGATGGAAGAAAAGAATAAGCATTGACCATTAATGGCATAATGGAAAGATAGGCACCTTAACGTTGTGTTGGCCTTTCTCGTTTTCTGGGAAGATTCCTATCTAGTAGACCTGTTCTATTTTGTTTACCCCCATATGATGCTAGTTGCCCATATTCCACTTCTAATTTAAATGTACCAACAATTGTATTGTTCCCTTGGTATATTTTTAGTTCACATTCCGATTCGAGATAGCAAAACACTTTTTTTAATCCTCATTTGGTGGGATATATTGTTCCATAATCCTGATTTTGCTTTGTAAAGACTATCATTTCGTTAGATTTTCTAGAAATCTCAAACGAACTTTTTAAAACATCTACATAAGGAAACACTCTTTATAAAGTATGTGATTTTTATTATCCTCCATAGTAAAGTTGTGATTGTTGTGTATTAATATATTTCTGCTGCAAGTGAAAGTATAGCCAAAGATTCGAGAGCTGGGACTTCTTATGACACTTTATGGCACATTTTGCAGTTGAATTTACACGTAGCGAGAGGGTGCCAAATGCCATAATGCACAAGCGAATTTAGCTTTATTGCGAGAAAAATTTCTCGGCTTCGTGAAAGACCGTGTTTATGCGGAGATACCTTTAGCACTCGAGCACTGGAAAACCAACATTGTTCAGGTTAAGGCTGAATTACCGCTCAATGTGTGCCAAAAAGAGGTGGAAAATTGCCACAAATGGATCGAAGTTTGCAAAAATTCGCTAGGCGGTCAACATGTGTTTTTCATATATAATACCAGGTCTAAAACTTTAAAATAAAAGAAGAAGAATACCATAAAAAAATATTATTTTAAATGCATTTCATTTACGTTAATTTTCGAAACCACAGAAAGGATAGCCTTGTACTATATTAAAAAAGAAAATTGAAGCCGGAGTGTTTTTGATTTATTAGTTTCGCTTATAGTAATTCACGAGCTCTTTGTGAACGAATTTCACAAATTTTATAAAGTTATGGATTTGAAGGTCTTGTAGTGTTTGTCTCTGGGCTTATTCTTTAACAACTCGGTATAAGGGAACTGTGGTACAGCTACTCAAAGAACTTAATGACAGTCGTACTTTAAAACTTTTGTTTTTAAACAATATCAAAACAGAGCTGGAATGATGAGGATTGTGATGCTGCAGTGATACAAAGAGTGCACCAATTTCTGTGCAAAAATTAGTCGGATCAGTGGAACCCAAAAATAAGGTGGACCCTAAAGTCTGCGCCAATTATCGTGGAATACCATAAGTCGCCTCAATATCGCCTAAACGGCTTTATCGAACATGTGAATTGTGGAAAACACTAAAACTTTCTGTCAACGAAATTATCAGTGCGGGTTCAGGCCTTCTAGATCTGTAATTGCAGAGATATGCGTCAGTGGAAAATACCTAAGAAAGCAGCGCCGACACACTCTAAATTTGGTGGTTCGTTGGAGTTTTACACATACGCTTTATGTCTGAGATAAGAAAAGTAACTGGAGTTATTATATTTTAATCACTACTTCTTTGTTGAAATTATTTTATAAAATTGTAAAACCAATAACGGCAAGTGTAATCTGATAATTCAGTTTAATTTTGTATATAAATTTCCTTAACTGATAACGGAGTTGAATTTCGTGTCACTGACCGGCTTTTTAATATTTTGTATAAGTACTTGTAAAAGCAAGTTCGCTTTAAATGTATAACTTTGTAACGAAAAGGAACTTACACATTTTAAGCGTAAACACAGTTTCTGCTACTTATAATGTATATTTTTCTAATCATCCAAATGTAGAAATTGTTAGCTTCATGGGTGGTTGAAGGTTATTGTAATTATTTAAAATCTACGTTTGAATTTTTCTCTTTAAATTGAAAACCCTCACTATTAAAATAATATTGAGCAACCACTACATTTTCATGCTGGGTGTATTGAAAATTATACATACATACATACTCGCATATACATATTTACGGTAAATCAGTGTTACCATATTGGTGTATTTGCCCAACAAATTTTCATTTATGGTAAGTGGTTTGGCGTTTATGTTGTTTTACTTTATTTTTCTTTTATTTCATGGCATACCAGTACCTATGTTGTTTTTTGTTTCTCTGACTTCAAATTACACCATTTGTATTTCCTTCCACGTTATTCTTCTACTCGTTTGGCTCACATTCATAATATTTCTAACTAACACCACACAATTGTTTGGTATTTATTTCACCATTTTAATACACTAAAATACATATATGATGATTTGTTGTAGTTGTTAAGATTGTATTGTAGTTGTGATTCTTCGATGGTATTTTTTGTTGTTAATGTTGAGGTTAAAAAATAAAAATTGTTTAAGGCGAACTAAAAGTCTGAAGAAGGCTTTTAAATGAGAAAATTACTGATTTTGGGTTTTTTAAGTAAATAATGGAGCTTAATTCTGTACCTGTAAATTTATTTACGTAAGTAAGTTCAAAGTAAATTATTCGGAGAAGAAGCTTTTTTTTTAAATTTTGAGCAAATTTAGTTCAAATTGCATTGGAAAGGAAAAAAACGACGACTCCTGTCGGCTTTGTCATCCACTCGTACTCCCTTATGAATTTTATCATTTTAACTTTCTCTAATTTCCACCACATAGAAAAGAGAGCAGAGAAATCGCATGTGGAAAACAATCTCTTCTTCCTTGTCATTCCTGCAACTCGCGCAGCTTCTTCTGAAAGTGGTCATCGTCTTTCTGTTTCGATAAGGCAGTGCCCAGTCAGAATCTTAATTCACTTTGAAATGTCCACGTTTTTCAAAAAGTTTAAGTTATAGCGTCTTCTTTGCTTCTATTTTGGCCAAGTTTAACTCCACTTGCAATAGGACAAGTTTTGTGCCCACACTTCCGGCTTAGCAATGCATTATTTTTTCGAAACAAACTGCATGTTCGTATCTTTCGTACCGAATTCGTATGCTCTGAAATTCTTCTTCATGTCAGACCACAGACCCAAATGAGGGATAATCTATTCTGTTCGGCAATCATGTGAAAATATCTGCAATAGGCGATCCGCCCAGGAACCAATCGTGTTCGATAGTCGTTGGTATAGTTTCCGCAGTGTGCTGTTCTATCCCAGATTTTTTTTTATTTATGAATTTAGAAACTCTCTCTACCACCAGCGGCGATCTACTTGATATCATACATCAATGACTACCCAATATTTTTGTCTGGCGAAGATAGTTCTATCCTTCTCATTTCTGCATTGCATGATAACTATAATCTGCGAAATATTTGGTTACCCTCTTCACCAGTTGGAACAATCAGCATCAGTTCGACCTGAATGTTAAAGTCGATGACGTCAAAATTGTTGTTCGTGAATAAAATGGCCAAAACTACACTTAGAAAAAATATCGTTCTTATCGGAAAACCCTATATATGTATATAAATATGCTATGTAAACAATATCTGCCGCGATTCAACCGTCAGGATTACTCCAACAGACACTTACTTGACATCGAGCCCTAACCCAGACGTGAATTAACTTTCTTCCTATAATTGACGTTCTCGAATTCTAATCACCACCTATTACAGACCCGAGCAGCCTCGAGAGACCCGGGTAAAACTAGCACAATTAAGATCTAGATCCTATTTCCTCTAACATTCCTCACCCTCTGGTCCAAACACGCCAATACAGCTCGTTTTGTTTTGGGCCTGTCACTTAAGTTGAGGATGTCCCATCCGGAGTATTCATTTCCAATGCGTATCATGAAAGCTGCGAAGATTTCTGTCAGGAGAACATTGCAATTACTTTCACCTACTCTACCAATAATGTCAGAAGTGTTTGCCCATTTTTTCGTCTCGGGAAACAGTGTCATAGAGTGTCAGCGAATATACAATGTAGCCGTCTGTGCTGAATGCTCGAAAAAAGTATAACAATAGGATTCTTGAGTATTCTGATGATAGAGATCTCCACTGTTTTCTTTTTTTGTTCTCTTGCCTTGTGATGTGCTGCCAACTCATAGCCTTATTACCCTTAAAAATTCATTTAAAGTAGTTCAGAGCGCATCTTTATGTTTTCTTCACCATATAGGAACCTTATAAGAGTATTGGTTTTACCATTACATTCATTAGAGAGATGGAGATCTTCTCATATCTCTGAGTTAAATGCGTTTTCCAGGTCAAGTTTCCTGTCCAGAATGAAGTCAAACAAACTTCGCTCCCAGACGTGGGCATCACAATTCTATTTGTGCGCCGAAAATATTTTTTTTTCATAATTTTTTAAATTTATTTGCATAGAAATGTCTCAATAAGTAGCCTTGCTGATAAAAGACGCGGCCTTGAAAATCATCAAAATTTTTAATTTCTAAGAAGCAAAGCAATCAAAATTCTGTCTGCGTCTGTTTCCCATTGTCATTACACTTGCGCTTGTGCGAATATCAATAAGAAATTATTGAAGCGAAATGTTTCGCATTTTTATTAGCTATATATACAATTTTGACCCAAAAATAATATTATTCGTGCATAATTATGTAAATGAATTTTTACAATAAATTCTAAAGTGCATATGCATAGATACAAAGATCATAAGTATTGTACTTGGACACACTTGTTATTATTACTTATTATTTCTTGTTATTATTATTTTTTTTTTGTAGACGAAAGTTGAACTTTTTATTAATTTATTTGTTAATATTTTGGAGCCATTCAAGTGTTAAGCGTTTGTAAAAACTTAGTTATGCCACGAAAGAATCAACGAAATGTCACAAATCACACGCTGACATATCACATCGATGGTCCATTAAACAGTATACAGCAAGCATTGTTGAGCGTTTATCTGTTGTTCACTATCAGCATTGTCAATGGCTGTCCACTTTACAAGGAAAACAAACAATCAAGTATCAGAATGAGGGCAAAAACTGCACTTCAATGGTAAACAACTTTGTTACATATACACAAGAAATATATGTATGTACATACATATATAATTTTTTTCTCATACTAATGAGTTTCGTACAGAAAAATTGAAAGAAAAATATAAAAACTTTTTGCACGCTTAAAATTTTTTTTCCTCTCTTCGCTGATCCTCTACGTAAAAGTGCTCGTATTTGAGTCATCGCTGGTTGTTGATGACATTTTACGTTGGCATTTTACACGCCCCAATTAAGAACTCATTCAAACATTTGCAGTGATAATCATTATTTAGTAAGTACATACATACATATACATATACAATACAAACAACATGTAGATAGTATATGTATACGTGTATGTATTGTATATTGTACTTTTTATTGTGGCAACTCTTCAAAGGTTCTCAATGTTCAACTGATAATTTTGTTGATTTGTTCTAATTTAAAATTTCACGCACTTATTTACTAATTTGTTTAAATGTTTTACTTTTTATTAAATATTGCAAAAACTAGAAATTTTTAAATGGCCTTCTACATCCCGGCTTCCAGTTCACTTACTTAATTTCACTGTTTGCAAAATATAAAAAATCGTTTTGATGATGATAATGCTCGTACACTGGAGAAAATAGTAATCTACATATGTATATTTTTAAAAATGTTTTTTTGTATGTATGTTTACAGTGATCTCCGAACTTACCCGGTAGATTTTATTGAAAACCTGACTGTTTATTTCTACGACTACGAAATTTTTACGAAAAGATTGACAAACTGTTAAAATTTCAATAAAATTTGCAATGTAGTTTCGGAGATCAGTGATCGAACTTTTCAAAAAAGTACATTTATTCTGCGATTTACTTGAAATTCTGATTTTGCCCTGCTAATCTACTATTACTTTCTACCCGGGATCTGGCACAGAGACGCACCTATTCGAAAAAGTCGTATTTATCCTACGTAGGGATCTTCTTGCTTATATCTACGGCGTATAATGGGGTATAGTTGAGCTTCTTGGCGCGCAGTTGCAGTCGCGGGATATACAAAATTGAGCAATCCTTTAAGCAATATGCGGTAGCCAACCCGTGTGGAGGCATATTCGATTTAAGGTTTCGCTGAAATCTGATTGCAGCGCCTGTTCAACTGAGGTAGAGCTGCGAGCGGGCATCCCGAAGTAAGCGGCTCGCTATATAAATGTGTAAAAAAATTTGAACCTACACGCCTAGCGAGGTAGCGCGCATGGGACCCGCCACATAGAAACCAATTCCAATGAAAAGGAGACAACAGCCACAACTGAGATACCACATTCTGATGACGAGAACTGCAAACGTATTAATTATCACGATTTTATGGTATGCATCTGGAATGTTTGATGTACTCATAGGAATCAAAAGGCTGACATCACCGCCGTTCAAGTAGTGCGTTGGACAGGACAAGGTCGGAAGCGAGTAAATCCTTGTGATATTTACTACAGAGTCCATAGAAAGGAGCACAATTTTGCGGATTCGTGGTGGGTGCGAGACTCCGTAGGTGAATACAAGCATTGACCTCGCGTCTTGCCCGGGGATGCCTTTTCTGAGCGCCTGGATCGTATTCCTGAACATTGCCCCCGCAACGTTGTGAAAGTTTTGCTTGAGCACTTTAACGCCAGTGTGGTATATTACTAAGAAACGATACGGCTTCGCGACTGGAGTAAACTCTTGGGGGACCCAGAGAGGTGTACTGATAGATGCCCAGAGTGCACTGAATTTGTATAGGGGCGAAGCTAATTGGCCACCAAGATCGTGCGATTTGACATTGTTGGACTTTTTTTGTGGGGCTACTCGACATACCGTGTTTATGCTGTTAAACCTTTGAGTCTTTAGCACTAGAAAACCAACATTCGTCAAGTTAGGGCCATTACCTCAAATGTATCAAAGATTGCGAAAATTTGCGAGACAGTTATTTGAATAAAGGTTCAGACTCGATAACAAAAAAGGCTACTAACCAATTAAGAGAGTCAGCAATCGATTACGAAGAACTAAGAGGTTTTTGTGAGAAATTATTATTTTCAGTTGTGAAGATTTGAAGTTTTCTGTCCTAAATATTCGCCCTTAGAATTTACCCACCTCACTCACAACCAACCAAGGAAAGCGCTTGTAAGATAACCTATAATTTGAACAGACTGGTAGCCGAAAACGGGCTACAGTTCTGGCTTTCCTGAACCCGAGACCGTTCTAGGAAGGTCACGGTTACACTTGCCTCTAACATTGAACAGGTATGGATTTGCTCATCAACTGTTATAAACTATATTAATATTAAGAAATTGTGAATGACTCAATGCTGAGGGAATTTGTATTATTATCGTTAGACAATCAAATGTTTGTTCCGTATGAACACCACAGAGAGGGACTAAATTTTCGAATAGTCTGGAAGGGGCGTTAAAGTTAAGCTCGCTAAAGTTAATTTTTTTTAGAAAGAAAAACTAATGCATATTTTTATGATTATGGATTGAAGGCAGATAAATGGGTCTTAAACGACGTTTGTCCTTCTGGAACACTTCCACCGTAGGACGTTCCATCCAATGTGGATTGTAGACAAACCGAACTGTTACTAACTTTAAGCAAACGAGAACTTAGTTTTCTTGTGGGTGTATTGACGGGTCATCTAACCCAGAGATATCATCTGCTCAAGCTAGATAAAGTGAAATGCTCCATTCTCATTCCACTTGTAATTTTCAAAAAAAGCTGTTTTTTTTTAATGTTTGAATTTCTGAAGTTGATCCGGCAAACAGTCTCGGAGATATGATCGTATCATTAAGGACGTCTCGTAAGGCGGAGTAGTTACGCTTAGTGTAAATGGTTCCCAAAACTTTAAACGCATTTGTTTCGAAACGCTGTTTTCAGAGTCGGTGAGGAAAATTTCTCTAAAACGGCTAAACCGATCGACTTAAAAATTACACACTACCTTCTTAGATATATTTTTTAGGTACTTATCGAAGGAATACAATTTTTGACACTAATTTCTATTTTTAAGCTACTTTGCAGGATAGAATTTCTTATAAAAAATTATATTTTTTTTTGAAGCCGCCGTTTTGTCAAAAATAAACATTTTTCACTATTCCTTTCGATCATTATCTGAATTCATCTATTATATGATAATACAAAATTTTTTGGTTTTCGGATGATATTTCCTCACCGCCAGACACCTTTTCTTGTGAAGCACTTCTGGAGATCGGCTGCGGGATCAAGAGGATCCAATAGTTTTTAAAATGAATCATTTATTGTTAAACTTTATTAAATTCTGTCTATTAACATTTTTTCTATTAATTTATAGATTAAAATGCCTTTAAAAAAATTAGCAGGTATAAGTGAAGTAAGAAAAAAAGATTTTTATTTTTTACATTCGCTTAAAGATCCTTGTTTTTTAGTGTAAACTGAAATTTAACATCTAGAACTAGGACCCAAAAACCTTGTAGACCGGTGTAATACAAAATCTTAAAGTAAACCCCAGAAATAATTTTCGAGATTTTTAGCAATGAACAAATTGCTCTCAAGTGCTCCAAAACGATAGAGTTAAGCAAGTTTTTCTAAATAGTTTTTTTTTGTTACTGTTGACCACTGTAACACAAAAGATTTTAATGGGATGTACCATATACAGCTTTGGAGAGCGTAAAAAACGTTTGCCTGATTGAAGAATTTTCTTGTTTTTGAATTCTGATTTTTGCCATAAATCTGGAGAAAAATATTCCGAAAATTTCTATGAAAAAACCTTTTTTTGTGTATTGTTTGGAATTAATTTCTATTGGTAACAACACAATACTTTTTATTGAATTTATTTTTAAAATTTTTTTGTAGACAAGTCGAAACAAGTTATAATCTTGCTTGCTGTTTACTTTCTAAAGCCTCTGATTAGCATCTTTCTTCTTAAACTGCAGCATTATCGCGTATGGATGAAATCGAGTAGGAGGTCAAACGACCAACCTTAAACAAATCTTTAGAAATTAATAATCACTAAAATGGAATCAAGCGGGATATGCCCATAAGCCTGAACCTGAGTTGAGATTGAGTTGAGAATAATAAATATTTGATATATGCGAAAAGATTGTTGCCAGTTGCATGTCTAAGGAATGAGAAAATTTTCGAAGATGAAAGCGAGCTGATACTCTCCCGTAGCCAGAACTGCATCTGGTCTAGATTAGCCTTGAAGGAAGAAAAGGGAAAAGCTTCGGCTTAAAGTCGTCTTGCTTGCAAGCTTATGTGTTCCATTCTGAAAGCAGAAAGAATTTGAAACTAAAAAAAAATTAAAAAAATGTTGTGAAAATTGTGAATTACCGAAATATGGTCAAATCGACCAGAAGTCTGAAATTTCGTGCTAAAATTTTTGTATTTTTGAAAGAGTACTAACGACTTCTCCCCCACACATAACCACTCGCTTACCCTCGAATAAAAGAAAAAACACGGTAAACACTAAAAATATTTACGCAAAGAAACTTTCACAGTTGAAATAAACTGAAAACGCACTTATGAAACAACTGGAGCTTTCTCCAACCATCAAGTGTCATTGAGAGTTGTGTTTTGTACACTAATAAACAGGAAATTGTCACAAAATTTCTGGTGAATATGCATATGAATAATTTGTGCCATATTTCGTTACAGTTTTATTTATTTTTTTTTTATTTTCGTTCAGTTTTCAACTCTTCAGTCAAGTATGAAAATAAAATCCAGTACTTCAAAATCTACTCTTAAACAAGCGAGCACGTTAGTGCATACGTACATATATGTACCTATGTATGGTATGTAGTGCTAAAAGAGCATCATTTTGGTGGCATCATCATTATCATTACGTGAGATGAGTTGACGAGTCTCTTTCAGAGAAAAACTGTTAACGCTTAAGTGAGCGGTCACGCGTGATTTTGGTATTTCCATATGCCTATTAGTTTTGTACAGTAGTTTTTATGAGAGGTATTTCTGTGGTTCATATTTATATACATATATATACGAGTATATATATAAATAAGTATATGTACTTATAACTTGAATCAAAATGTTCCATCCCAATAGGGAATTTCAATCTTCTACAATATCTCAAAAATTTTGTTAAGGTGAGCGTTTAAGGATAGTTAGCTCACAGGGAACCTATAATGAAATTTTTGATAAAGAAAAAATACTTCAATGCTGTAAGTTTAACATCTCTTCTTGTCTAACCGATATTGCATGAATAAACAGATGATAAAAATGAGGAAATGCCTTCGTTAAAAGTCTGAAAATGTGAGACAAAAAATGCAAGATATTTTGGATGCTTTTTTTTTAGATAATTTACTGGTTCAGTACTTCGAAAGTAGATAGCTTCCAAACAGATCTCTCCGCTGAACCTACGAGTATATTCGGCCATGCTCCTCGTCCAATTTGTATGCTCCTCCTCCAATTGTATGCCTCTAGATGATTTTCCAACAAATAGGAAGACCAACAGTGTGCCGGTTTTTTCGATAAAAACACTTAATTTCCAGAGGAATCTCAAAATTTTTTTGTTCAAAGTATTGACCATTAGTTTCCACACATTTCGCCCATCTCTCAGACAAATTATGGATACCATTCCAAACAAACTTTTTCTCTTTCGAGGCAAACCATTCGACGAGCCATTTTTCGACTTCTTCAAAATTAGCGAAGCACTGCTTTGCAAGGGAGTGTCCCAGCGATGCGAAAAGGTGATAGTCGGACGGAGCGAGGTCTGGAGAGTACAGCGGCTGCGATAATATTTCCCAATTAATTGTTTTTAATGTGTCTTTCACCAGTTTAGCGGTATGAGACGGCGCGTTGTCATGTTGCAAGATAACTTTGCCATGTCTTCGGGCCCATTGCGATCAACGTATGATTCAAATTGTTCATTTGTTGTTGGTAGCGATCCGTGTTCACCGTTTCACCAAGTTTTAACAACTCGTAGTACACCACACCACACTGGTCCCACCAAACACAGAGCATTATCTTACGGCCAAAGCGATTTGGCCTTGCAGTCGATGGGTCAGCTTCTCAAAATAAATCCATTTTTCGTCCCCCGTGACAATTCGATGCAGAAAAGATTTCCTTTCGAATCGTTGAAGCAGCATTTCACAAACGGTTTTTCGATTCTCCATTTGTCTATCGTTCAGCTGGTGTGGCACCCATTTTCCATACTTCTGAATCTTTCCCATGGCTTTTAAACGTTGGCAAATTGCTCCTCGAGTCACATGTAGTGTTTCTGCCAATTTTTGTTGCGATTGGGTTGGATCAACATCCAATAACGCCTGCAATTCCTCGTCTTCGAACTTTTTCGCTGCACCAGGATGTTCATTGTCTGTCAAATCGAAATCTCCACTTTTAAATTGACGAAACCATGTCTCACATGTTCTAATCACTGGAGCATGTTCACCATAAGTTTCTACCAGCTTCAGCTGCTTTTTTCTTTTGATGAAATAAGAAAAGCAACGAATGCCGCAAATGCGATGTACTCGACATATTCACTGAGGTAAACAAATATGACGCTATTATTTTGGCGGAATGTGACTTGCGTATTTTTGCAGGTTAATGTCAATAGAAAAAAGTTATATACATGCCAAATCATAGAAATTTATACATATTGCTAGCGACATCTACTAGTGAAACCGGCAAACTAACTAACACACCTGGTATACTAAGCTGCCTCCGAACGGCTGAGGGTTTTTTTATTTCATGTCTCTACCGAGGAGCGACCACACTTTTAAAAATTAAGTTTATTCTTTTCTGTGTGCTTTCTATTTTCCTGGAAGAGATATTCGCAATAAGGCAAAGCGCTGAGCTAACTAACACCGTAGGAAACTATTTAAAAAACATCCACCAATACGAGTACATCAAAAACCAAGCGGTAATTAAAGCACTAATCTCACTTCGTATTACACCAGACAATGTTTAGCAGTGAGGCAGACGATAAGATCGCTGTAAGGAAGCAACTGTTTATCTGATAGTTTTTAGGCATTGTGGTGAACAAAATAGTTGATAAGATTACCAAAAGTGCTGTCTGTTTGGTGACCAAACCCAATGTACCAGGACGAATTAAATATTGGAATACATACTTTGTTTTTGACCAACATTTTCTAAAATAATGTTTCAGATATATTAGGATTCTCGCCATTCTTAGGATTGAAGATCTCATTAAATGTTCTCTTAGGTATACTTCCTATAAATCAACGAGGTTCTACGCAACGACAACTTTACCACGAATTATATTGAACCTTTATCTAACACTGTGAGGGAACAACAGGTCAGCTAGCCAGTGTAACTTAAGGTAACTGCAAATGCCTGATCGAAAATTCTTTAAATTTACAAAACTTTTCACCATATTTTCGTGAAAACCCCAACTCAAGTAGATTATATTTCACTTATTTAATGGTTACTATGTAGATCAAGAGTTTCAAAGCTTGAGGGTTTTCTCAAAAAACCCTCCGATGGAACTCTCGTTCAGGCTACCTGACCATTGCAGTGTTTTCCAGGCGGAGATATCTGCTATTATGGGGGCTACAAAGCAAATTGGAGCCAGCTTTAAAGATAAAGATATCTTCATTTTCAGCGATAGTCAGGCAGTGATAAAAGCACTGGGCTCGCTTACGCTAAACTCCAAATTAATGCTGAAGTGTCGCCGATCTCTATAGGAGATGGCCAAACAGAACAGACTGTCTCTCACGTGGGTGTCTGGTCACACGGATATCGAGAGAAACTGTAAGGCGGATGAAGCAGATTCTTCTAGATAAAGAACGGAAAGACTGGGGGCTCCCTACAGAAGATGCTGCAGAAGTTGCGAGGAAGAAACGATCACCCATCTCTTACGCGACTGTCCTGCTTTGAGCAGGGCGAGGTTTCATAATTTTGGGACCCTACTGTTGGAAGGTCTATCGAAGATAGTCGACTTCAACGAAGTTCATTAGATAATCAAAATGGCTGGATAATGAAGCCTGATGGTCAAGTTTTTGTGGTATCACAGTGGGTTTTAGACACACCTAGGTGCATCCAACTCGAAGCCTTATTGTTGTAGAAATTTAGGACAGTCAATCAACCCAGATATGAGATCATAGGCACACATTAGAGACCACAACAGGTCTTTAAGATTATCCAGAGGACCGTAAGGCAGTACTATTTAGGTCAGCAAAGTGGAGTGGTTCAAAAATAAAACGGATCAAATTTCCATTAAACTTATCAACTGTACTGCTATGAATTAAAAATTTGGATTCCAAATAATGGGGCCATATGCCAGCTATCCCAAGCACGGTAGTTTTACTAAATTTTCCTAGTAAAAAAGTCCTTTAAATAAGGCTGAAGAAATGTAAAATTTACATGAAACTTTGGAACTACTTATGATGTTAATAAACGATAACCAACAGTAAAAATGATTCCAAGATCTGAAAGCACTTTCAATGTGAGTAGAGTAATTTGGTCATCGCAATCGCTATTCGGCTCTCACGTTACTGTTGACAGTCAAAACTTAAATAACTTCCTCTATCTTGAAACCAACATTAGCACCAACAACAACTTCAGCCTGGAAATTAATCGCAGAATGACTTTTTGCAAAATGTGCTACTTTCAGCCGAGTAGATAATTGACGATGACAACGTCTGATGTCCACCGGTGGGTGGTATTTGTCGGATTTTTTTCAAGTTTGTCTCAAATATACGGAAAATATTTATTTCTAATGCAAAGAAATATCCAAGGAAAAAAGTTTTATATTTCCCTTTCAAATTTGGCAACCCTAGAACCAGAAAAAAACAGAAAAAATTTGATTTATTTCACAACCAGGATGACCTCACTTCGTTCCGACGGCCTTCAAGAAGTTCACTTAGGTAACTTTAATCTATTTTATTCACTACAAAAGTCTAAAAATAAAATTAGAAAAATGTTGACATTTAATAGTGACTTTTAAGGCAAATTTTTTCGAGTTTTGAAAAAAAAATTCACTTGTTTGAATACAAAAATTCACTTCAAGTTAAAAAAAAAAATAAATTAAACAGTTTTTTTTTTTTTATAAAGCAGAGTACTGCCTTAAACAACGACCTTATGACTGACAAAAAATGGAGAAATGTTGTAATTTACCAGGGTAGCGGGCAACATGTTGAGAAACGAACAAACTGCACCTGAGGAAATGCTGAGAACAAAACCCGTAAATTTGCCAGTTTTACCACAAAGCACAACAAATTCATAAAAATCATTAGATTTTTTTTACTTCTTTGTATTATGTTTCGAGTTTCTGAGTGATTTATTAATTGTTTCTACAAAAACTTATCACATATTTCACATCTTAAAAACAGAGTATAAATTGCAATAATATAAAAAGTGTTAAGCTTACTTAAATAACTTAATTTTACATACATAGAGCTCACTTACATATGTACCTATGCATACATGTGTGCACATGGTAGGTACGTATACATATACATGTGAACAAATTTAAAAGTAATTTCTTAATTATAACGCTCATTATATGCTTATAAATTTTTATTTGTTCACTTTATGCCGCTCACGTTTTGTGACTGTAAAATTAAATATTAATTATATGCATTTATATAATACACATTGGCATACATATTCGTCAAATCATTTATACCATCTACCCATCTCAAACCGTTGGCACCAACACTTTGCCGGCAAATATAATATTTCCCGTAGCCTCCTCCTCAATGAAGAAAATAAACGGCTGATTGACGTTAAACTCCTCAATGAGCGGCGTACCACCGAATTTGTTCTCAACCTCCACCACCGTCGAAGCAAACGCCTCAGTACCCTTCTCATTCACATCAATGCCGCTTTTCTGAAAAACATTCGACACCTTCAATAGCCCCGAAACAGCCGAACCGCGCGCCAAACCCGGCAAGGAAGCCTCGCTGGTGAAGATATCGTTGATGCCCAATTGTTGCAGCGTCGGTTTCAAATTCTTGTCAAAGTCAAACTTGAATTTAGGCATTGTCACCTTCACCTTCACCGCTTCCATGGCCCATTGCATGCGTTTCAACTGGTCATTGGCCAAATTCTGTGTCAGCAACTCAATATTGCCCATCGTCTTTGGCAACAACATGAACATTGAGAATTTCTTACCTTTATATGGTAAGCGCAAAATTTTCGCATCCAACGCGGCGTCGTTGTAGTAATAGAAGAAATCGGTTTGTTCCATGTAATCAACGCGCACTTGTTTTTGTGGCGTGTGGAAGAAGACACCATCGAAGGTGGTATTGAATGGATGACGCCAGAGACCATTGAAATACAACACATTTGCCATCAACAAAACATTATTGCGCACATTGCCCTCATTGACCAATTGCGTTAGACGACCCTGTGTGACATTGCTGCACCAATCGTTGATCGTTTGTGCGGCAGCGCTGCTCTTTGTGAAGTCCAAACGCTCGATATCCGTCTGATAGTAGCTATTTAATATGGCAGCGAAGCGTTGTTGCGGTTCCACAGCGAGATCGGTGAACAGCTTCGATTCCACATTCAACGTATAGAAGGGATTATCTTTTTTCAACACTGCCAGCGACTTTCTGTAGAAACCACGCAAATTGTCCGGTTGCTTGATATCCGTGAGTGTGCTATAGAGCTCACGTTGAGTTTGCGAGCCGTTCCCTGCCGCCTCGGCGAGCAGAGCCAATGACAATTTGACAGAGAACGGTGAAATTATGACATTTTCTTGTTCCTCTTGCAGCACCAACTTAATTAACGACCAAGAAAAATGATCCAAAGCATCGCTGCGATATGGCACATAGTCATCGAAGTCATCGTAGGCGCTGACTGGTGGTGGTGCGGCGTTGAGTTGCGCCTCTGTCAGGAAAATACCGCTTGGTATGGTTGGCAACTGCTCAGCTGGTGTGGTTGATACCGTGCTACATAGTGCCGACGGTTGTACAAGTACGAAACCAAAGTATAATATAAATACGCTGAGTTTTCTTATCATATTTTTAGCTTCGAAAACAAAACAAAAACAAAAAAAAAAAACAACGGAGAATTGAAATTACTTTCCACGTATGTATGTAGTCTTCGCCTTGACGTATTAAAGCTTTTGAACTCGTTTTCGTTTTGTTTACTTTGATGTTACTATTTATAATATTTCTTGTTATATATATATATGTATGTACGAATATTTCTTATTATACATACATATGTATATGATATGTATATATAAAGAATCACTGCCGCGTTCTGTCTCGTACTAACCGGTCGTCTTGAAGTCAAGACTTAGAATGGCACTAGCGCATCACAGTAGTAAGCTTTAAAAACCAGTTTGCCGTGAAAAGAAGAGGCGAGCGAGCTATAAAGAACGTCATCTGTGATGAGAGAGTGCACGTTTATTTTTAAAATAATTATTTTGAGATACAATAATATTTTGGAGAAGCTCCAAATAGCGTTTGGTGACGCTGATATGGTCAAGTGGGAGATCAAAGAGAGTGCGAGCAAATACACTGAAGAGGAATTTGATGTTGCCAGGTCGAGAGATTTTAAATTGTTTATAAAAACAACAAACTTAAACTTTTAATATAAAGAATTATTTAAATTAAACTTATTGTGTTGGAATAAATTAAAATATTTAATTTTATTTAAAGTAAAAAATACTCGTTTTAGCTCTATTAGGCATTCTTTTAAGTTCAAAAGTTTCTCACTAAAAAGTGATAATATTCAGTTAAAAAAATTAAATCAGTATTTTAGGCCAAAAACACTAATAAAGGAAATAATAATTAATTTTGAGCTGAAATTGAAGTTTTGTATTTTTAAAAATATTTATCACATTTTTCTGAAACACCTAATTTGAAAATATAAACTAATAATAATTTTCAACTCATAATTTTAACGTTAAATAGTACAAAATTGAACTGAAATGTTCCCAGATATTCAAAGTATATGCTCGAAAAAATCATAAGTTAGGTTAAGTTGAAATATATGACCTACACGGTGTGTCCCAAAAGTAACCGAACTTTATATTTAAATCATACAACATACAGTGCCATGTATTGAAAATTTGCAACATTAAAAAGATACATTCATCCTCTTTCAAACGCACCTAACTTCATGTAAGTCGGATGACAAATGTAAAAGTGACAGCCATTTCAATAAAACCAAAAGTGTGCTAATGGTTCCAAAATAAAACGGAACAAAGAGCAAATATAAAATTTTGTGTCAAACTTGAAAAAAAATTGAAATTGAAGTTTAAAAAATTAAAAAAAAAAAATTGAAAAAAATGAAGCAGTCGTAACCGAGGTACTGAAGACCATTTCTATAAATGACATAAAAAATCTATGCATGCGCTGCTTGATCGTTCCAAACGTTGTGTTGAGTCAAATGGAACATATTTTGAATAAATAATAACTTTCAAAGATAATATAATGTGTATTTTACTATTTTATATCCAAAAAGTTCGGTTATTTTTGGGACACACTGTATATGTGAGGGTCACTTAGCCGACGCGACGGCTATAATCTTACCAGATACACTTTTTGCGCCTTAGCATACCATATTTTTTGGGTGTGATGACCTCTTTTCAATTATGTTAGGATTCTGGGAGCCCCAAATGCGACAATTTTGTTTATTTACCATGCTATGACTGGGAAATGTACCTCGTCGCTGAAGAAAATCATCATCGAAAACTCGCCGTCCATAGCACTCAATCTACGTACCATACATATGTCTGGCTTTGTGAATGGTCAGCTGCTGGCTTCAGTTCTTATGTAAGCTGAACTTTATATGGAAGTGGGTACGCCATAATTTTCCGCAAGAAAGTCCTTGCTCTTAAGGGCGTCGAGAAATAGAAACACTCGCGTCTTCGGTTACACTTTCTTATAAGCAGTTATTGTGCGATGAAAAACAGACGAAAATATGTTTGGGTTGACAGTTCGGTCGAAAAATGAGACGAAGAATAAAAATAGGCGATTAACTGATAGCGACCTCTAGTTTAAACGATTTTTTTCAACATATTCCATGCCCTTTTAACTAAGGCGGAAGATCCCTTGGAGAGTCTATAGAAACAAAATGTGAGAATTCGCTGAACAAATACTATTTTTTGTATACAATTTTTTTTCTATGGCAACGCCAGTACCGGTTAAGAGCAATTAAGTTGGTTTCTAAAAAAAATCGAAGCAAACTCTGTCTTTTGCATTGTGGATCTTTCAGATTTTGTTTACCTCTAACTCAGTGCGCTATTTTTTTAACATTTCTTCTTAAGTACATATATAGGTATTTATTGGGTTTTACTAATTAACAAAATTAATTACCATATAGGAAATGTGCAGAGGACCACAAAAATGCTTACTTTGCTGTCACACATATTGACAACCCCGTTGCTCTTATTGGAAAATTCTAAAATAAAAATGTGTGGATTTTTCACATACACGTACATGTGGTGTTGATGGGATATGTATTTTGGATGCGCCTTAAAGGGCTTTGCATCATGTGTACTACAATTTTTTAATATATTTACATACACATATGTGTTCAATACCATTCTTTTCTTCGGAGTATGTATACACATATGTCCAAAAGGAGAAGAGATAGACCTATCAAAATTTATACCAAGCAAACCAGAATGATGAGTTACCCATGTCCGTTTATTCATCTGTTCGTACT
The DNA here is from genome assembly GCA_037013455.1 of Ceratitis rosa. Lineage (NCBI taxonomy): Eukaryota > Metazoa > Arthropoda > Insecta > Diptera > Tephritidae > Ceratitis > Ceratitis rosa. The sequence continues at coordinate 5,806,866 of JAWMAG010000030.1, read as the reverse complement.
CAAACTAGTCCCTCAATTTTTTGAGATATTTCAACCATACTGATGCTCTAATTCATTTCAAAGATCATTTGTCCGAAAGCGGCATGGACGGACCAATTCGGCATAAATACCACGAATATTTCAGTTTATATAGAAATGTCGATATAATCGAAATCGGAAAAATTCACCAAATAGTTTTCCAGATATGAGAATTAAATTTAATCCTAAAATAAAATACCATAAAATTGATGTGGTCATATTTTTTCTATTTTCCTCATACAGTTTCTGATAAGAATATATATGTGTTTCGAGAATTTTTAAGAATTGTACATTACGTCGAAATCGATTTCTATGTATAAAAAGTAATTTCAGCTTATGATTTCACTCTTCGAAAAAAAAAACAATATAAAGCTGATTGTTATTGATTTTTTCTACTCATTATTTTATAGAAAATTAAATAAGTAATTAAAAAAAAGAAAATAGTTTAAATCAGTCCTCATTTTTTTAGTTTCAAAAATGTTTAACAATTTTTAAAAAAAATTTATTTAAATCTTATCTTTCTTTGCTAGAAGCTACAATTATCAATTAAAACAATTTAAACAAAAATTTGTTTATATACCATAATTCATAATATGTATACTGAGAATAATATTTTTTTCAGATTTACTGTTTTTTAACTTACTTGGAAACTTGTAGATCTTCGTAACATTCGTTTCAGTGAATCCCTGGTGGCTTATCAGAATTGACTACAATTGAACATTGGTAGTTATCACAGCCATTATTTACCAATTATGACTCCAATTGCATTATTAATTACTGCTCATTGGGTTTTATTCCTTTTTAATGCACTTTCGCCCAAATTGGTTTAATTATGTACAGTACAATCAGCACGAGTTTTCCGTGGCATGCGTTTGGCGAGTCTCATCGATTTGTTTCACGGACAAATTGAGAGGGGTTCTCTCGATATTCGTTCTGTTAAAAAAAAATGGAGATATGCTATATTACTAGATGGCCTTTTTTATTTCTTGTTTTATGTTCATCGTTCCACTTATTGATATAATTGTAAATGGCATGGTTCGATGATTTTCTGTAGTCGAAAAACATAACACAAATATTTTTAGTGTCAAATGGGTCGAGAAAATGCTTACAAGCTGTACAAGTCTTTCATAGAAGATCGAGGAGATTTATTTCGACGCCCCAGCATATCACCGATGAAGCTGAACTATTAGATTAGATAATTTGCGAAAATACTGGCATATCGGTTATCCATACCATGCAATTTTTTTTGGAGTGATTGAGGTACGAGACGTATTGCTGTGACGTTTGCTTTAAAATAGCTGAACTGTGATGAAGAAAACTGCCACATGGACATCGCATCATGCATAGAAGTTAATAACAATCCAGGCCCTCATTTGCTTAAGAGAGTAATAGCTGGTGAATTATAGATGTAGGTTTATATTGTCAAAAAGATAGTCCTATTGCCTCCTGCTCCGCAAATAGCAAGTCAAGTTCGATCAACTTGGAAAGCTACTTATTGTTTTCTTTGATTATCATAGCTAAGATCACCAGACGAAGCGACAAGCTATATGAAAAAAATTGTGAAAGATAGTTAATGGCTTTACCATTATGACAACACGAGCTCGTCTTTAGTTATTCGTATTTTTTGAAATAAAACCGCACTTTAATCAAGGCTACTACGATATTTTCCCGTTCCCAAGATATCCATTAAAGTACGCCAGTTTTTGACCACTCTGAGATAAAAATCCAAACAGTGAAATAGGTCCATGAAGTCCATTGGCTTCACTTTTTTGCCAATCTGGGAGAAGGAGAACTAAGACCTATGATATCATACTCATTGACATCGATAGTATTTAGTTGTACACTCTTGTACAAGATTGTACCTTGTTTATTTATTATTTTCTCTAACATCAAATCAAAGAAATCGCAAGATAGATAGCCTCGTTTGGTATGAAAGTTTTGCAAAGGTCTATACTGATAAGGCCCAATCTGCTTGTTGACGGTGGGTTTTAGACTTTCACACAATAGGCTACGTTAGTACCCACGGTATGTGGCGCAGACTATAGGATCGCCTTTTTTGTGGATTGGGCAGAACACACTTAAGTTCCAATCGTCGTGGATGCTTTCCTCCGACCATTTTTTGAAAAGAAGCTGAAGCATGCACCTTGTCAGCTCTTCACCACCATGTTTAAATAGCTCGGTATTGGAACCTCGTCATAGTCGGGTAATGGAAAGTCCTTTCTATCATCACCAACATCGGAGCTGCTGCTAGGATGGAAAAAATTGTGTATTATATCTTCGAGGAACTACTTTAAAGAAGACAAAATAAAGTTTAGGAATAAATAAATATTTTTAGGGAAATATAAATTTCCTTATTTTTTAACTCCCCTTGTTCAGGTAAAATGTGAGATTTTTAAATAGAAAACCAAAGTCTACTTTCAGTTTTCTTTGTTTTGTTTTTTTTCGACACTTAACAATGCCAATTCTTATACACTCCTTTGAGTGCTGTATTGACCAAATTCTATATATTGGCTCAAAATTTAGTACTTTAGAGTTATACTTTTTTCATTGTTAGTGTAAAATACGCTCAAGAATGATATATTAATTTGAGTTCAGAAATTCGACTGCAAATCGAAGTGGAAATGTTTCTGACCCGCAGACAAAGTGCTAAACAGTTTTATCGTTAAACGCTGTCAAATTAATTCATACATGTTGTATGTACATATGTTAATATGCATGTAAGGAGTAATGTTCATTAAACATAATTTCAAAACTTTTATATACAATACATATGTTAACATCAATATGTAATTGACTTTTCAACTAAAGAATTTATCTATATCCATACATATATATACATATACATATATATATTTGAGTTTTTAGATATTTATATCAATGCAGTCAATAACATTGATTCATCAGATCGTGATTCTTCGTCGTTTCCAGTTGCTTTACGTCATCGCCGTCTGTATTCTTACCATTAATGAATTCATATGCACGGTTAACAATACCCATATGTACATTTACGAATATCTGTAGGCAAATGATAAGACACAATTTCGGGGAAAACAGGGAATTCCCATTTACCCAAAAAAAAAAAAAATAGAAAAAAATAAACACCCAATGAGATTTGTTTTGTCAAAAATTAACTTACCGTTCACAAAGTATATTTTAGTAAAACAAAAAAAAAAGAGACAAAAAATTAACATATGTCCAACGTAATGATGTACATATGTATGTACGAATATAAATATTTACTCGTATACTAAAAACTCTAGAAGACACCTTAGAGATATGCGCTTTTTAAGTGAATGTATGAAAGTGAGCTAAACTACAAACATCTATATATGTATGAAAACTTAATTATGAATCAAATTTATCATTAGTACAAGTTTAACTAATTTTAGAAAAACGTTGGCCATTTCAAAGTCGTTATACATTTTATAATCATATCACATGTATGGTATTTCATTTTAGGATTAAATATTAGTTCCAGTAAAAAGTAATCCATTATTTTTGCAGTGTATGGGCTTAGTGATCTGTATCTCGCGTTCTATAAGTGCGATTGAATTACGCTAGATAGCGTAAGAAAAATAACACTTTGTAATAAGAAAAAGACAATGGAAGAAACGTTGATCATCAAACTCGGTAGTGTTTGAGCGCATGTCAAAGATGGTCACCAGCAATGAGAAAATACAATATATTCCACAATTTTTCTCCGATAAGGGCGAAAAGGCAAATGTATATGAATAGTGTATATGGTCCTAATACATAGTGTAACAGTCAATCATGCACTAATTTGGTTTCATCGATTTCGTTTCGGTAATTTTGATGTCAAAGACGCTTAACGATGTGGAGGTCCAAATGTCGATTACTCAGGTGCTAAACATTACACAAAATACAGTTCGAAACCACTTGAAAAAGACTGAATACCCAAGGGAGCTCGAGGTATGGTTGTCACATGAGTTAACGATTAATATCCGCATGGATCGACCCATTTCTGAAACGAATGTTGTCTGGTGATGAAGAATGATCTATTTACAGCCATGTCAAATGAAAACGGTAGTGGTCGAAGGGCAGTGAGCCGGCACAGAAGGTCTCTGGAGGAAGTTTTGTTGTGCGTTTTGTGGGATTGCCAACGAATCATCCACTATGAGCTGCTCCCCTACGACCAAAATCTTAATTAGGACTTACACTATCAGCAATTGGACCGTCTGAAGGAAGTAGTTGCCTAAAAGTGCTTAAAAACGCCCAGCTTTAAGGGGAATTCTTTTTGTCAGGGCAAAACCAGACCACACACATCGATAGTTCTTATGCCTGTGAAAATCGATTGACATGAAAGAGCGCGTTGAGCTTACCGTACTTAATCAACACCAATTGGGAAACAGTACCACCATGTCAAGACAAAACATAACCTCATTGCAGGCAAGGAAGTCACCCATATACCAGCATGTTTGGAGGCACAAGTCAAGCACTAAAAAAAATACAATACAACTGATAAAACTAAAGTAAGGGTTAAGTTAGGTTAGGTTATGCTGATTACCGATGCATTACATAGATTACACCTAGGCATAAGACAAGCTGTGAAGGTATAAAATTCAAATCTTTAGGCTTCGCTATCCACCTGATGAATTTCATATCATTTTAGGCTATGACTTTGGCTACCTTGAATGAATCATTCAGCAATTGGGTTACAATATTCCGAGGTTTAAAAGTGCTCAAAATAGGCCAGTTGCATAAAAGTGACGGTTCCATTCCCCTCTCTTTAAAGTATATATTTCTCAAGATCTTACTCTCTCTTCTAAAAGTTTTAGTTTCGTTCCAACTTTAAGACGGCCTTTGATTGCTGCCTGACAGTCGCTGAAAATAGAGATATTCTTCCTCCGCGGGATGTTCACTGCAATGATCAGGTAGATTGAAAGAGAGTTCCATAAAAGGGTTTCATGAGAATAAACCACAACTGACTCTTCCCTCATATTTTGATCGATCCGAGTATACTTCCACGCTGCCACCAGAAAAGTGGTCATTTCATTCTTCCTTTTTCGGGGTTTGTATTTTCCAGGAAATGAAATGGGACCGCAAGTGTGCCGTATATTCCAGTGGCAAGTGAGTGAGTTTCGCATTTAGAGCCTCTTTTGGGGTTTGTTTATAAAATTAAGACTTGAGGCTTTATACATGGACCACCGTACAATCTCTCCATGAAGGCGCATTGGTCTTACTGCAGATACGTGGAACCAGCGGCAAATTCTGGGAATTAGGCTGCGTCTCTAGCTCAAAGCTTTTTTGCATGTACAGAGAGCGGAAGAAGGCTTTCCGTATCTTTGAATTATATTTTCTCTCCAATTTATTTTCTTGTGTAAGATATGAAACTACTAGAGATTGGGCCTTTGAACTCAGTCTAAGCTGAGCACCGTACAGTGTCGGTGGGTTAATATATCAGCTGAGGCCTTGTATCTCCTTGTGAATTGGTCTAGTTACACCTTGAGTTGACATAGAGCCGGCATGAGTAGCTGAGAGCGACATCCTCGGAAATGTTCTCTGTTCATTTAGAGTTTGCGGGAACTTGCCTTCGAAAGCCTCCACCTCAATTCGTCTTGTTGAAAGAGAGTTTTCAGTGAGGTGCTGTGGTAATGGAGAAAACTCCACCCTGAGATGTGTTACTATTTGCGTATCTGAGAAAGGAGATTACTATATGCTAAATTTAACTCTTTCTTCCATTCGAAGTAAGCAAAAACATTAAAAAAATATTACACGAAGGAATTTTTCTCTTTAATGTGCCTCTCGTATTTCATTGAATACATTCACTTGCAATTTGCTACATTAAACGAAATGACGCAGCTTATTCTGATATTCAAATATCGACGGAAAAACCATGAATGATTATACGACCACTGTAACCGGCCACTTTAAAATGCAATTTTCATTCAACATTTGGCTATTATCCCACACACCTTGCCACAGGTATTACGTACTCGCACTCGCACTCGCACCGCACAGCATTTGCTCCAATCGCATTCTTTTTCCTTCGACATCTTCTATTACATTCAGTTGATTGCCGATTTTTCTGCTGGCTCACAAACCATTAGTTTTTATGCATTCACGAATCTGTCATTAGTTTTTTTTTCCCATTTCACTTTTTCGGCAGAGGGGAGGAGGGAGAGCTAAGAGCGCAGACATGGTACTTAGCAACTGCGACGGAGTGAATGGTGGCGTCCATTTGGTACAGAAAGGAGTCATTTTACCAACCGCTATGCGGCATGTAAGTGCTTTCAATAAACAAAAAAAAATCCTTGGTTAGGAAAAAAACAACAACACATCAAGATTATGGTAATTTAATGGAAAAAGCATGCAATGTTTGTCATCAATTTTGTTCGAAATGCATATCTCGCCACTAACAATATCCGTTATATTTTTTTCCTTTTTGCTTTCAAATATTGTATTTCACTCTCTTTGATTTCTACTTCTTCCGCTAACGATTTGCAAGGCATCAAAGCATTTTTCCGCGCACCATATAAATGGACTCCAAGGACTTCATTTAAATTCAAACGTACATACCATACATATATACGAGTAAGGTGAGGTGGTGTGTAAAAAGTATAAAAGTAAAATTTATTTAATGCTGAAACTGTGAAATGGTTGAAGCAAGTTTGGCATCGTGTTCGATTGGCTTGTAATAGCAGCTAGTTGCGGCATGAAAAAGTCATTAGTTGCGTGAAAAATTCGTTTCCGCACTATATTTTATCGGCGTCCGCATCCGCGGTATCTGGGCTGCGGGAAAAATTTTCATAAAATAATAACTTAGCAAGCAGTGATATGAGAAAATTTCAGTGGCACCAAGGCTTAGATACTGTATTTCTGTGATGTCAAGAAGGGATACATTTATTTTGGATTGAAAAATAAATTTACTTTTCGGCGTTTTTAATCATGAATTTATATGATGAATTTAAATGATTGGCATGCCAGTCCAGTATGCTAGATTGATCTATAAATCCAGCTAAAACCGTCATGAGTCCTGGATTTTTTCATGATACGGCACAAAGGATCATTGCATGCTCGTTTCCAACCATGAGTATAAACTGAACTGTTCCCATATGCTCAAGCGTGTACTATGTTATGTATTCAGAGCTAATTGTATCCTTTTGTACCGGAACGCGTATACCTATATCTTTGTGGAGTGGCCCACGGGCTTGCTGGAATTACTGCATTTAACGTCTTCACCAAATGAGGTTTTAGATAAATTGACTCTTTATCGTGTGATTTCTTCAATTTGATGCTGGAGAAAATAATAAGAGGTGCAAAGCTAAATAGGCAAATCGTTATCGTTTACAAGAGTGTACAACTGCCGATGATATTGATATCATAGGCTTTAACAAACGCGAAGTAAAATTCTAACTGTCGACAAGACGTTCCTTCATCCGATTTTGATGAAGTACAATAGGCAATCGCTCGCCGGAAGGTCAAAAAATCGGCTAGAACTGAAGGTGGCGAAGAACTGACAAGTTGTACGAATGAGCTTCACAGTATACTTCTGTCGAATGAGTGTTTGTCTGTGGATTGAGTCCCGTATGAAGGGTGAATCCAACAGTAGGCGTTAATTATCGGTCTTATCCACAGTACTGTTTGAATGTTTAGAGTCCAACGTCAACAAAATTATCGGACCTTGGCAGTGAGTAGAAACGGTGCGTACTGGAGAGGATCGAACGAAATAAGACGCATAAAGAAGTGGGAAATATCAGTTAAATTTCACGCAGATATTTGTATAAAAATTTTTATTTAGTTTTTATTGTACATTTATGTTTATAAAAACCAGCTCCATCAGGCGACAACATAAAACGACAGGAACAAGAAACTTAGCATTTTCTCCTACAAAAAATTATTCAAAGGAAATAAAAGACTTTATGCTCTGACATATTTTAATCTACTTGTGTCTGATATGGGTATATTTGGGTGGCGGTAGAACTGCTGCCTATGCTGAAGTAGGTACCGTAGAATCAGCAATCTTTTGCAAAATCTCTATAAGTGGAGAAAATAGTTTGGCCGCAGCTAAAGCTAAGTATTTAGCAGTGTGCTCGAGACCTGGTCCGACCAACATCTAGAAATTATAGAAAATATATTAAATTTTTCTAGTTGTCATCGCGCTTTAGCAGTTCTTGTCAACCCCTCCGGTGTATTTCTGACGCTCCTCATTAAAAAATATCTGCCATTCGGAGACGGCTTAGTATAAACTTTACGAGACTTTGTGGTAGTGTTGAACGTTTCATCTGCTTTTAGTGATAAGCTAAACTTGACGTGAGAAGTGTTGTTTTAGAAGGACTTAGAATTTTTTTTTTATTCAGTCCAGTCAGTTTTCTTTCTTAGGTTTTTGTAGATAGGGGTGATCTCATGGTAAAATTAAAATATGTAGAGGTGGTCAAAGAAGGTGTGTTCACATGACAGTCTCTGAATCTGATCAGAGAATGCATCAGAAGCAAATGTTACGTCGAGGACTTCCTTAATAGATGAGGTAACATAGGTTGGATTATTCCCATTGCTGCTTATCCGATTACTAAATCATTGCATAAGATAAAATCTCAAAGGGACTCACCTCGCAAAGTAAGAGGAAGCTACCAAGAAAAGATTTGCATTGTTATATTGAGGAAGAAGAAAATAAGTTATGTTTTTCATTAAAGAAGAAGAAGAAATTTTGATCCTACCTATTGTCAGTATTTATACCATTTGGTAGGCATGAGAGCTCAATGCACATACCTTGTTTCTTACGATTCAGTATTCTTGGATTAGAACGATGTCCTCCGCTGTTTCGCTGCAACATCTGGCGGTGACAACAGGTTTGTCTTCCTCAGCGAAGGTTACTAACGTAGCTTCAGTATCCTCTCCTCGGTCTCACATCTCAGAAGCTGGTCTGCCTCTACGGTTAGCCAGCGGTTGAGACTGTGCCGATGTAGTTTGCACCGAGGTCGTATCGCTCCAGGAGCCAAACATATAACCATAGTAAGAAATCTAAGAGCTACATTTATGACTTTCGTCGATGGTCGTTATAAGATTTTTATTGGGTTTTTACGTTGTTACTTTTATTATAACTTATAAACTACTTTATTAAAATATATGGAAAAGAAAGAAAAGTCTTCCACATATTACTTTATTAGTCTTCCTTTTAAATTTTAGAATAATCGACTAAAATGTAGACGAGAAAACGCAAGATAGCTAAGGACAGGTTAGGCGTAATTCCACCACCAATGCAAACAGAAATTCGCAATGTTATTTTTTGCAGGTTTCGGTGTAATTTACAGCCAATACAAATATTCAGTGAATGCTAAATTGCATATGGAACGATTGCACCTTCTTTAAAGACCATTTCTAAGTGGTTCCGAAGTTGCCAGACCGAAAATTTTTTCGTAGAGGACGAGCCCCGAGAAGGTCGACTTCTGATGACGTCTCTGTAGCACTGGTGAAGTCCAAAATTGACGAAGACCTACGATTGACACAAGAAATGATTGTTAATTAATTGGAATTGAATGCCATGGCTGTATCGCTGTCGTTATTATTCAAAAATTAAAAAAAATTTATAAGGAAAGGTCTTTAATAGGAACGAGGAGATAATTAACGCGGTTAATGCTGAACTTGATAAGCTTAAAAGGCAAGATTTTAAAGATTGTTTTCAGAAGTGGATCTATAGGCTTAAGAAATGTATTAATGTAGGGAAGATAAAAAGGACAAAAATTAAAAACAAAAAATAAATATAAGCAGGAGCAGAAGCTCACTTTCCGCCATCTGTCTCGGGTCCAAGGCTGTTCGGACGGTCATTGATTTTTTGTGCCATTAAAGAATCTGCATTCCTATATGTATTCTCTGCACCATTTTTTTTTGTTTTCTTTTATAATATGTCTTATTATATAAATTTTACGCCATTCACAATTATAACAATACAGCCGCTATTAGCAAACTTTATAGGATGTATGCAGTTATATATATGTATGTTTGTATATATATTCGCACTAAAGTTGTCTAACTCTAATTATTTCCACACCTAAGAGAGCGCCAGTTTTTGTTTGAATTTTTCCATTAGCTGAAAAAAGTTCTTTGCCAAAAACCGCAAGCCACCAATTTTAAAATGAAACTGTGCAAATTATCTGCTCTAAAGGTTGCTCGAGGAAATAAAAAAACTCACCGCAAGTGTTGCACTTCAACAATATAATATACATATATATGTACAATATGTATAGGTATGATACTCCCAACAGCTGCACTTCCAATGAGTGCGTTGTGTATGTATGAGTATGTATGTTGTATGTATGTCGCACTAAACTTGTTGCACTAAAATACAAACCGCAAATTATGATTGTGCAACATCCACAAATTGCTTTGCCCACCAGAGCGCACACACAAAAAGGAAGCAGAGATAGGAGGATACTGGCTAAATGTAAGTGTAGAAGCTACAAAGGAAAATTTCATATCTATGCATACATATACCTATGAATATACAAACGTTTTTTATATAAATACGTATATATAATGTACATATATACATATGTATGTGCATATATACAAAGTGACATTTGAAAAAAAAGTTATAAAATGCGTGGAATGGCATTACAAACAAAACGAATCTGATAACAATCTTAATAATGGCAATGATTCAGCACACAAGTTGAACAACACCGTTAAATGAATATGAAACAGACAAAGCAAAAAAAAAAATGTAAAAATAAAACCAAAAACACTGCAAGGGCAAAATCAATGTTGCCGTTTCGAAAATGTTAATCAAAAGCGGGTGAGTTACTGCATCGAGTGTAAAAATTTACCCAGATCACCTAATCGGCTGGTTGCGTAATTTACCTTCAAACAGGTATGGTTGCCGGGTAACAAGATGGAGGACCAGCCTTTGTAATTCAGTGTCTTTTTTTCACTTTCATCATAACGGAAGAGCTTTATCTTGCGGTTCTTCCGCTACAATGCCATTAAATACAATAACCTCTGTCAGAGTTGTATGATTGGGAAAGAGTAGAAAGAGTCTTCTGGTTATCTTCTACAATTCTTCAAACAGCTCATTTGCAACTGGAAGCAAATTAATTCCTCCAAATTAACTGGAATAGCTGAGTGCCTTTAAGAAGGGCAGTATTCAAGTCCTGATTCGACAAATATCCAAAATTATAAAAAATTATTTTTCCAACTGCGTCACCCCTGGAATGTCAAACCCTCCAAGTAGTGCAATATAGCTTTGACTCCTTAGTTTATAATATATGCTTTCATTATTTACTCTGTTAATATCCGGTACTCTTGTTGTAGACCACCTTATCCCGAGTCCGCTTGGGTTATAATATTTACACATATTATATACAGGTGTGTTTGTTGAAGTTTGCCGGTTTTTTCGATAAAGAAAACTCTTAAACTTCAGAGGAATCTCAAAATTTTTTCATTGAAAGTATTGACCATTGGTTTCTACATATTTCCCCCATCCCTCAGGCAAATTATGGATACCATTCCAAAAAAACTTTTTCTCTTTCGAGGCAAACCTTTCGACGAGCCATTTTTCGACTTCTTCAAAATTAGCGAAGCACTGCTCTGAGAGGGAGTGTCCCATCGATGCGAAAAGGTGATAGTCGGACGGGGCGAGGTCTGGAGAGTACGGCGGGTGCGATAATATTTCCCGATTAAGTGTTTTTAATGTGTCTTTCACCAGTTTAGCGGTATCAGACGGCGCGTTGTCATGTTGCAAGATAACTTTGCCATGTCTTCGGGCCCATTCTGACCGTATCAACGCATGATTCAAATTGATCATTTGTTGTCGGTAGCGATCCGTGTTCACCGTTTCACCAGGCTTTAACAACTCGTAGTACACCACACCACACTGGTCCCACCAAACACAGAGCATTGTCTTACGGCCAAAGCGATTTGGCCTTGCAGTCGATGGGCCAGCTTCACCAGGGAAAGCCATGATTTTTTTTGCTTCGGGTTCTTAAAATAAATCCATTTTTCATCCCCCGTGACAATTCGATGCAGAAAAGATTTCCTTTCGAATCGTTGAAGCAGCATTTCACAAACGGTTTTTCGATTTTCTATTTGTCCATCGTTCAGCTGGTGTGGCACCGATTTTCCATACTTCTGGATCTTTCACATGGCTTTTAAACGTTGGCAAATTGCTCCTCGAGTCACATCTAGTGTTTCTGCCAATTTTTGTTGCGATTGGGTTGGATCAACATGCAATTCCTCGTCTTCGAACTTTTTCGCTGCACCAGGATGTTCATTGTCTGTCAAATCGAAATCTCCAGTTTTAAATTGACGAAACCATGTCTCACATGTTCTAATCACTGGAGCATGTTCACCATATGTTTCTACCAGCAACCGGTGAGCTTCAGCTGCTTTTTTCTTTTGATGAAATAAGAAAAGCATCGTGTGCCTCAAATGCGATTTACTTGGAACGAAACTCGACATATTCACTGAGGTAAACAAATATGACGCTATTATTTTGGCGGAATGTGACTTGCGTATTTTTGTAGGTTACTGTCAATAGAAAAAAATTACATACATGTCAAATCATAGAAATTTATACATATTGCTAGCGACATCTACTAGTAAAACCGGCACACTTCAACAAACACACCGGCACAACGTTTTTTCAAGGATCTATTAGGCGTTGTCTCATTGTATTGTAGCACGCTTGAAGTTTGCCGTCCCGCTATATTTGAGAAAACTTTTAAGGGTCTTTCTAGGGATTTCCGGTAGATCTCCCGTATGTGGACTTCTACAGACTACTGAACTCAAACTAGTTTTCTACTGAAAGTGATTTCATTGAGAGCCCCGTAGAATTAGATAGCTCTAACACACGCTTAATAAAGAATATTGGATATTGAATAATTCTATTTCAAAACCTATATTTTGCCAATGCTCACATTACAAGTCCAGTTATAGTTTTCCTTGACTTTTCTGTTAGGTTTGTTGTCTAGACTTATCCCCTGTTGCTAGAGCCCTGTAGAAAGAGTGATTTTCAAGCCTTTCGGTAGGAGTGGTTTGAGTTTGAGTGGTTTTCATCTTCTAGTAAAGAGATCTATTTGGTTTTTGAGTGATTTTCATCTTCTAGTAAAAAGATCTATTTGGTTTTTCGGGTACATTCCTGTCGCTGTTGGGTTGATCTTGTTAGCATACGCTATCCCACCACATATTGATTTACTCAGCTTCCAGATATGACATGACATAAGTGGATATAAGACTACTCCTCGAGGAATGCGTTGTTCGGAGTGTTTGGTAATCTGTACCGCCGAGGTTTTTGAGTTATACTTTGTACTGGAATATACAGGAAGGCAAACTGATATGACTTCATCTGCAGGTTTTACTGAACGCTCATATTTTTTTGTTCCTTTCGCTCAAATTGCTTATGGCAACACTGCCGCAGACACTCCAGTGTCTCTGTTCACCGTTAGTTTGTACATTTTAAGAGTTTCCCAATATGAGCGCTTAGCTGATTACCTCCGCTTGCATTTAAGCAAACAACGTTGTTTATGTGCTACGCTACCTACACTTCACTCGCTACTGCATTGCTCTTTTATCCTGTGCACCGCGGCTAATCCAGCTTCATAATCTCTACCTTGCCACGTCGTTTAATTCGCTTATTCTGCTACATACCTCCCTGCCCTGCCCAATCTACAGGTTCTCACCTCCATTGCTAACATACATATTTGTGTTTTGTTTTTAAGCGTGTGCCTCGTTTGCTCATTTGTTTATTCGCTAAATTACCCTTGTCCGAGTGAAAAGGTTAATTATGGTCAAAGGATATATCCGGTTGCCTTGTCAGCGTGCCAGCTTGTTGACTTGCTGACTCTGACTCTGACTCTCCGGCAGATTGTTTTGTTTTGTCATGTTGCCATGAGAATGTTATTTGAGGCGAAGTGAAATGACAGTGGCTGAGTGGCTGAGTGGAGAATTTAATTCCAACAACAGTTAGTTGAGTGTTGAGAATTGTAGCCTGCACGTTTCTATGGTATACAATTATATATATATCTAATGATATATACATATCTACATACGTAGATACATTCACATTCTCACAAAAATGGTTCACTTCTTCTATATTTTGAGATCAACTCGAAATGGGTCAAACTTGTTGACAGTTAATAAGCAACAACACATTTCGTATCTCTGTACATTCGATAATCGAAAAATGGTATGACAAATATATGTATGTTGTGTTGGTAGATTAGAAGTACGTGGCACAATAAATGTATACGCATAGATAAATTTACGTAAATATACACACACTCTTATGCATATGTATGCACAGCATAAGAGTTTTGGCAAAGAATATTTTCGTAGTCATCAATTTTGATAGAGAATTTTGGGAAAAGCATAAAAAGCAGTATCAAGCAAACTACCTTTTCAATATAATCACAAATCTATTGTCTAATTTCGTATGAAAGAATAATTATTTCAGAGTTTGAGTAACTCAAAGTAGAGCAAAATGCAATTTTACTTTTTTTTATTTTTGGAAATTAATTTCAAAAAGTCACTATCTGAAAGTGCATGCACAATGGCACAGAAAAGTTTTTTCTCGAACTTATTTTGTTGCTTAAAAATTTTATTTTCGGAAATGAAAAAGTGAAAAGTAATTTCAAAAAGTCTTTTTGGCTTTTTTCAGCGATTGCTTTCGAAAAGAAGGTAATTTGTATTCATTTGAAGGTGCACTCAGACATGAAAAGAAATATTTTCCCGTATGCTGTTAATAAGTTGAATTTCTCTTGCAAGCATGCTTTTCAGAAATATATATTTTGAAAAGTTAAATTGCTCTCATCTAAAGGTGCAGTCAGTTGTGGTAAGCAAAACTCATTCCAAATTAAAATTCGGAGGGCACTAAAGAATTCTAGAAAAGTCTACCAAGCTGCAGAAAAATAAAACTTCCCACGAAACCAAACTTTATAGACCAGCTGGTAGATTAACCGCTTACTGATACTTTACGCGTGTGGCCTATCGTCTGGTTCATGCATTAATGCTACATAACGGTAGTCATGCTAATCTGAAAATTTTATACCGAAAATTGGAGCGGATGGCGCTAGAACTACTCTTATGACGGCGCTCGAAAGGCGCATAGTTCAATAAGCAAAGCAGGGGTGGACAAATCATATTGCATCCCCCATTTTTAACTTGAAAAATAAAGGTTTAGACTGTTTTAAAAAAGAGCAAGTGCTGCAGAAATGTTTAGCCCGCCAGCGAAACTTATAGTAACCACACGGACTTATTAAAAATAACTCATGGAATGGATACCGGAATCTATTGGTAGTTAAGCCTTGAAGCCTTCAGAATATTGCAGTATTTTCCTGGCACTCAATACTGGAAAGAACTTTACTAAAGCTCAACGACTTGCAGCGGATCCAAAGAGAGGAAATTTCGGGGTCCTTAGTTTACGGGTTTGCTGGATTTCTTGTTGAAGCTAGAGTTCGTGATATCAAAGAATTACTCTCAGACTTAACAGCAGTGCATGGCTGCTGGACAGAAATAAATTTTGTGAAAATAGTATTTGAACTGTTTCCTTTCATTAAGAATTAAAAATAAATAAGTCTTATTATATTTATTGTCTACCACAATTTAAAAATGTCTGACACCACAGGAAACTATCAAAATTTTCGAGAGAGGTTAAAGACGGATCAGGATCAGATTAAAAGTCATAACATCATTAAAAACCGCTAAAATTATGTGTAATATCAGCAAAATAAAGCACATCCATTTTTTGACCACAAATTCTAGGAAGTAGAAAGTAGTAGAAGGAGCACAGTTGTAGGCTTAATAACAAACCAAAACCAACTGGCGATATATAATATATTTACTTATAGTGTAGGCAGACAGGCGTGAGTGCGACACTACAAAGGACTAGATCTAGCTAAAGCGTAGCAGCTATCTAACCTAACCTTAGCTTTATTTATGCTAGAAATACCACTCGGAGAGCAAAAAATCAAATATTACGATGTTGGTCTGTGGAAGGCATGAACCGGCCCTTAGCAGATTCAGCTATCCACAGAGCCGTCAATCATTCATATCAACTCAACCTAGTGGGTAAAATAGTCGCAATCTCTCTAAAACAAGTTTTTTTTCTTTTCGTGCCGTTAAAAAATGTAAATTTCGAAAAAGCTGTACTGAGTCCCTTTCTACATAAATGTAGAAAAATCTTTTTAAACAACCAACGTCTCGCATTTTCCAATATCGCGCCAATCGCCAATAATTTTTGTAGACAATTTTCGATAGCTTCATGCAGAAATGGCTTTTCGCGTTTTTAATTTACGACCACCATAGTCAATTTCGTTGAATTATAGTTCATTTATCACATTATCTACTCGGATGTTTGTATGTACTCGTACATATTTGTTCCCGTATTTATGCTTGTATTTCTGAGATAACAAAAGGGAGAACTCTGCAGTTTCCGGCTAACCATTTCTCAATGTCAATATTTTCATATCGATCGGCCAAAATCTTTTGCCAACAAGCAGACAATCTGTCAACGGGAATTGAGCAAACGATGCGCTATCGAAATTTATTAATCTGAAAAAAAAAGCAAAATGAAAAAGCATACCGTTTGATTGGTGAGTCGTTAGTGCAGGGAGAATAGAGAAGTGAAAAGTATGAATGCAACAAGTGAAAAAAGTGTAGAGCATATGCGTCCAAAATTTTACATACATACAAATGACCTGTGTATTGGCAAGTATTATGGGTTCGATCTAAATCAACCCTGCGCATGAACTATTCCACTGGCAGTTGGCGGAAGCTTTCGAGGTCGGTAGTGGACAATAATTACCAACGGAATGATGCATTAAAAACCTGAACGTAAAGCATGATTTTATTCTTAAATATTATGTTGTTGATTGCTTTTATTTATGTCGCTGGATGTACAACAAGTCAGTTGGTTAATTTAGCAGGTTGTTTGATCACAGAACCCTCATCAAGCGCTCTTAGGTCTACTGGCTCATTGCGATATCTATGTTGCTCCTAAGAATATACTTTTCACCATTCCAAATGCTCAAATTACTTGGTGTATTTTATGAAATTCAGGAGATTAATAACACCTACGGATGCATGCGCTGCAAGGGAATTAAAGAAGAAATTTCCGAGAAAACGATATCGGGCAGCACTGTGAGCTGGATAGTAAGTGAGGTAGTGTTTCATCGATTCCTCCTCATCTATGTCCTTGCAGCAGCGGCAGAAGTCGTTTGAAAAGCAGCTCACCCTTCTACCATGAGTCACGATAAAACCATGTCAGTGACAGTGTTATGCTTATGGAGGTCCGGTTTAGAAGGAGTAGATAGTTAGTTCTGTTTATCACAATTATGGGCCAGATTTATGTTGTCAAATTGCATATGGTCGCGCTCTGCCATCTGTTGTTGGCCCTCCAGGTGAAGGCTAGTATTAGCAGATACTTTGCCGAGGAAAGCGGTATGTCCACGTCATGTGTAGAGTTTATGATGTTTGAGACTGTTTCCTTTCTGTCCATATCGTCGGTTACGCTGTTTCTTAGGATGTCCTCAATGGCAGTTTGTAAGTCAGATTATATCGTATTAGAAACTAGCAACCATAAAGCGGCTTCCATTATCGCGGTTAGTTGTATGCTGTGGCTGGAAAGTCGTTTACTTAATTCTATAGCAAGAGGTTCAGTGTAAACTCCACTACCTAGTTTGCCATCTAGTTTAGAGCCGTGATGGCAAGGGATCTATAATCCAGAACTGCTGCATTTTTTCATACGTTCCTCTCTGGGATTTTTCTTGAGAAAGTGTTGTAGAAACAGAAGACGGAAGTGGTGTAGTCCAACTCTTCCGAGAGTGATGTAGAATTTAGTATTTGTGCGTTTCCTATGTGCTTCCTCCATCCGGTGAACTTTTTCCAGCTTGCTCCTATAAGTCACTGTCCACCAAACAGTGAATCCGTAGAATAATATGGATCTTATTAATACTTTATAGAGCCAGCATACAATATGTGGCTTTAGTTCCCATCTTTTTTTTCGATCGCGGCCTTGTTACACCTTTCTACCATCTTCCGGTTTACCGTGAGTTATACATCTAAGATTATGTAGCCTCATTAGAAAGAGGTCGCTCTTTCCTTGAGTAAAGGTGGCTTGTACCAGCTGGATATTTGAAGGAT
Source organism: Ceratitis rosa (assembly GCA_037013455.1). NCBI lineage: Eukaryota > Metazoa > Arthropoda > Insecta > Diptera > Tephritidae > Ceratitis > Ceratitis rosa. Next base: position 5,788,758 of record JAWMAG010000030.1, on the reverse strand, counting down.
TTATACCTAACCCATTGCAACAGCTGGTAACTGTGTAAAGAGCATTCCGGAGTAGATCGCTTAAGACCCGAAGGTGAGGGAAATGTTGTCAGCGCATGCCACTGCGTAATAACCCGTGTTTCGTAGTTTATGAAGCCGCGTGTTGAATGTGAGACTCCACAGAAGGGGACAGCGAACTCCCCCAAAACACTTGTCCTACATACCGTGAATTCCGCAACTAGTTACATCTGTCTATTATTGGGCAGATGAAGAAAAATACTCCAGTTGTGAAAGTATTGTATTGTCTGGTGTAATCAGATAAAGATTTCCACTACGTCAGTAAGATCAGGGGGAGAAGGAATTATTAGCCTGAAAGAAGAAGAAGTTAAGAAAAAGAGTTGTCGAGAGTTCGGATAGACGTCTGTTGGTACTCCATTTGGTTCATCTTCAACTATTTGTGACCGCTTGAGGTTTTTCCCCTGACTAGTGAAATATGTCCAAGAGCAAGTGGAGACATACTTTTTATGCATAACAATTGCCTTTTATTAAAATAAAGCCAACCTGATTCCCTCTGTATGAAAAGTTTACTTAGCACGAGCCTCTGGAGGGTAAAGTGCCTCTGTGCATCATTCGAACTTGGATCCATCATTCATGGGTGTCGGGGTCTGCTGACATTTATGTAAAGCCAGTAGATTATCTAGGTATACCTACGTTTAATGGGCTAATTATTGTACAAACTGATGACTCACTTGGTGTCTTTATGAGTTAAAAGTTAAGCTCTTCTTCCATATCGCCAACAACGTTGAATTCACCAACAGATTGCCTCTCAAAGATGGACTTCAAAATTTATTCTTCACCTATAACGTATCAAAACACCTGCTGGATTCATGTTTTCCATGAACGTTTTTTCTCTTCGCAAAAGAATGCTTATAAAATAAATTGAAATTCTTTGTAGCGCAGTTTATCTTTGTGGCATCATTCTCACTTAACGCAGTAACTGTTAAAGGCTAGTTCAAAATTCATACCACATCCGATGTTGTGGTGCCACTAGTGCATTGTTTACAAACAACAACAACAACAACAACAACAACGCCAACAAATAAGAACAATCAGATTTACAGCAAATGCGCACACACACACACATATATGGTATATATACATATATGCATATGGGGAATAACAACTGCCGCTTTGAAACAACATCATCAAGATCTATATGCGCAGATTGCCATTTTTGCTTTTTATGTATGAATGAGCTTGTTCAAATGCGGAAGTTGTTGTTGCCGTTGCTATTGTAACTCGTAAAATTTCAAAGGGAGTAAACAAGTGCACAATTCCGAATTTACAATGCACTTGCAGCGGTAAACAACAAAAAAAAAAAAAATAAAAATAGTAACGGTCGTGCACTACTACACTCACATATGCCTGCATTATGCAAAAGCACAAGTACTCCACAACCGCATGTAAAATGTACTCCACATAGATAGAAGAGTGGTCCAAAATCTTAATAAAAAATTGTATGCATGTGCTTCTAGTGGAACTTCTTCTATCGGCTGGTACGATTTTTGAGACTCTATTGTTCACTATTGTGATGACTTTCATTGTCAGACAGACAGACAAACAGACAGACATGGCTGGAGCAACACAGCTTGTCAATATATTCAGGTGAGTATACATTTTATATTATCCTTCTCTGCATGTTCCTGATCAATTCATGGTTATGAAAGGTAGTTTTTTTTCTTTAAGAAGGAGGTAGGTGGTAAGTAGGTAATAGAGCTGCCCGAAACATTTAGCCCGCACCAAATAGGTATTGAAAGCGTTATTTTGTTTCACTTCCACTTTTAATCGTTGCGCTCGAGCCACTTGATGTTCTCAATGAAACTATTTATATACGATATGTTTTTATTTCGATTAGCCATCTCAGGTTCAGTACCTAATGGGTTTCAAGGGATATGTTTCGAATATACTATAAAAGCGATGAACATTCACAGACAAAATATACAACAGTTTCCTTATTGTCTTTTAGTTTGCAGCTGGGGCAATGGCTGTTTTATTGCAGACCCATTTGGGCTGAATGCTTCCCGAAGGGCTAAGGACTCCTTTTTGTAGCTGTCATACTTTTCCAAATATTAATAAGATTATTAGTTCTTAGCTAGTCATATTTGGGATAAAATTGTTATCGTTTGTTATTCTACAGTCATACGAGATTATTGAATTCTACACCATTTTCGGAAGAGGTGGACTACACCACTTCTGTTTACTGCTTCGAAAACACTTTCTTAATAAAATTCAAATAAAGAAATGATTGGGAAAACGCAAAAGTTCTGTATGAAAGATCCATATCCATCTTCACTGAACTGCTGAGGAGTCCATTCGTAACCGTTTGCAATCGACATGAACAAGATACTTCCTAACCTCTGAAGCAACTTTTTACTTCAATACAGTATCCCAGCTTCTAATAATATATTCTGTCAAGCTGACCTTAAATCTCTTCGTTGTAATCACACCACATCAAAGGTGGCAATAACGTGTTGGGAAACCTTAAACAAACTCTCCGCTGTATGCGAAACGACCATGGCTTAGGTTCACGATGTGAGCATACCCCCTTCCTCTGTAAGATACCTGCTAAGATACCAACATACCAACGACAATAGCAGGGTGAAACCACATTGATCGATTCAAAAAGAACTAAACCTCTACTCTTTTTAAGCAGAACCTCTACGAGGATAACAATCGGCGTAATTACCGGACTTTGTTTTATGGGGACTCATGGTAGACCCATGTGCTGCTTCTTGAATGATTCTTGTCGCAGCTGCAGGGACAAAGATGAAAAGCTGATGTTGGAGCAGCCTGACGTCGTTTCCTAAGTAAATTCTACTTTGACTGCCTTGCAGATATATCGTCAGCAAGTATCAATAATCTTGTGTGTTCCTTTAAACAAACCAAGTGGTTTCAACATTTAGAAAGGTGAGAGGAGTCTCTTCTATCGCCACTATTTTTTTCATTTTTTGCTTGTCTAATTTTGTTGGCTCTTCTGTTTTCGCTACTACCTTGCCACTCTAATCTTCATAATTTCTAGGAAGTGATGTTCTATATACTTCGTTTTTCAAGCAGGAAAAGAAAATGTTCTGCGTGCTTTCACTGCCGCCACTGTTTTACAATTATTACCATATTGATAGAGATATTTTCATGATCAACAGTGTACCGTCTAAAGTTTCATCATGTTGTACTCAGTCTTGCTGTGCTTTCTCACCACTCTATCTTACACATTTTCGATCTTCTTACATAACCACCTGCCTTTTACTGTCATGTTGCAGCAACTCTATACTTATTAGCTTTGCTTAAGAATTTATAGCATATTCTATTGAGTTCCATGACCAAAAAATCTTGTAAAAAGAAGACCGCAATTAGCTGAATCTTGGCTTTTGCTTCTTGGCGTGTGCTTTATGCTTCATAGTTGGTCTCTTTCTTGGTGTCATCTACATTCACGAATATATAAAAAACGAATAAATTTTTTCAATGGTTATTAATATGCCTTGATGATTAAATACCCCCTCATTCATATGCCCGCCCCCACTGATCTTACAGTTGCCCATTATTTTCTGTCTCTCAATACAATTTTCCAACTCATTTTTAATTGTATAAGTGCAATGCCGACTTCAATTTTTTGTTTCAAGACATGAATCGTCTCAAAATAGTTGGCGTAGTACTTATATTTAACGTTTTCTCACAAAAGGGAGTTGAACAGAATGCAGTCGCTTAGGCTTACTCTTTGATTTTCGAACATAGTGCACAAAAGTTCGATGGTAACGTTTGTTGCTTAGTACGTTCTGTTGAAACCATGAATTGTTCATGTCATTCGTCTTCAACAAATAACCTCAGAGCATTGCACGGCTTTGACGGTAAGGGCAGTACCGTCTCGTTTTCTAAGAAAAAATGGAACAAATAAGGCCTCCAGTCCACTTGTTTCACCCCTCTGATACTCGATGAGTTGTACTTGTTATCGTAGATGCCGTAGTAAATATGAGCCATTTTTAGTCAATCTTTCGCAGGGAAACCGCATCGGATAATCATGAGCTTTTAGCTCTTTGACCATATGGATTTTATAAATCGCAGTCTTGATTGGTGATGTCAGCCAAGGAAATTAAACACACTTTGAGCTACATATACCTATAACATAATATTTCCCCTAATCCTTCTGCACGAGTCACGGGCTTTTAGTTCAATTACGGACCGATTTGGTGAGCTTAGTGCACAGCCAGATCCACAAACTGCCTGGAAGGCGAGTGCTTTCGTTCGAACTTGGTGCATAATTTCATGGCAGACCTACATATTTGGAAGTAAGTTTTCGATATTACGTGAACTTAATCATATCACAAACCATAAACTTTTTGCTGATTATTTCAGACATGGTGAATGCCATAGAAGTTTTCGAAGCTCAATGAGCCGTAGTCCACCCTTGTTTCCTTTATAGCATTGCTGGCGACGTTAGCCAATTTTTTGATATATGGTTGACCCATGCTTATGGAAACTATATTGATACGCGTTGATATCAGGAGTTATTTCATTACTCAAGCGACAGTTCTTGGCCGGTTAAAAGTCGGTCCTTTGTTTGGCGAGTGAATTTTCGCCACCAACAGGTAAGCATTGTTTCAAAGAACAACAGAGGAGCATTTTGTAAGTAGTCCTGCAAATGGTCCACAACCTTTTGGATATCTATTGTACATGCAAACGCATATATTCAGGCATGTATTTCACATATCATAGCAAATAAGGACAATAGAATGCGATGTGACTGGTCATGATGGTGTTGTTGTTGTTGTTGATATTATTGTTGTTGTTGTAACTACCATCATCACCGACACTAAATCGACCCAGCCGCAATAGGTAGCCCACCAACAACAGCACTTGAATTTGTAGTGCGTGTGCGCGAATGTGGCATGCCACATTGCACTATGTCGCACAATAACAATAACAACAGCAACAACAAATAACGAAAATGTAAATCAGAAATTTCAACAATCTCATCTCTCTGCCGCCCTGCCAGTACACGTGGTCGCGTTTGTGGGTGTGTGGGTGTGTAGGTGTGTGGAATGAGTTAAACAGCATAGAATAGTGAGTATGGTATGTATTGCATGTGCTATGTATGAGTAAGTATGTGTTAGCCTGTGCACGTGTGCGTATGCATGGCATAACGAGTTGGGAATTCGAGATGTACGCGGACGCTGCGAAACGTTCTGTTTGTTCATTTTTAATTTTTTCTCTCTGTATATTTTTGGCTATAGATCCAATCATTTCCCGGCTTGCTCTACTATGGCAGCGCGCTGACATTTTTCGGTTTTTTTCTTCTTTTTCTTGTTTTTGCTTTTTACTTTTATTTTGCCACTTTTAACGACATGTCAACGCGCATTTGTTTTCTTTTACAGCGAATTGAAAATTGTAATCGCATATATTATTACTGTACGCAAGTTTTTTGCTTTGGGTTTTTTGTATTTCTTGTTTTTTTTTTCCATAGCGAACTGCTTTTGACAAGTTTACCAACACGATTTTTTGTGGTTATTTATTATAAGCTTACTGGTTTTTATGGCCAAAATGTTGGCGAGAGTATGTACTTATGTACATATGTACATAGATACATATACTCATATAGCATGCTCTCTTTGCCGGCTTTTCAACTCATCCACCCACCCAGTCCATGCAATCCATCAAAACACTTCATAAATAAGGCACAACAAAAGCTGGCAAACAATTTATCATCAACGCAAAATGCAAGAAGCATATACATACATACGAGTACATGCATATGTACATACATAAGTACATGCGTATGTACATAATGTCGTTGTTACTGTTAGCTTTGCTGCAAATCATCAATTTGTTGCTTTTATTTACAAACATGCAACCAAGCAAGGCATTACTGTACGCTTACTGGTGTTCGTCTTTCTTGTTGTTGTTGTTGTTGTTACTGTTGTTGTACTCAATTTGATTACAACTCTACTGACAGTTCGAGCTAGCCAGACAAAAAGACCACGACGGTCCACATGACGGAAGTGACGTGATGTATAGGGTTTAACGATAATCAGTTCTTAGTAAGCTTATTCGGATGGAAGAAAATAGTCCAGCTGTAAAAGTATTCGATGCAGTATACACTGGTGGAAGCAGAGGTAGAAAAAGACCTCCAATTCGGGGGAAGGATGAGGTGGAGAAGGACTTAGCTTCACATGCTGCCTTGGTTGCACCGGCATAACTGACGCCGAATGCTACGGACGCCCAAAAGAAGTCGTGACGAACGAAATTTGCGATACTGAAAGGTTAGCCGGTTATTCGTTGTCTTGATTGTTTACACTTGACAACAAGCGCCTATGTGAGATCACTTCATAGAAGCCAAAAACTAAATTGCTATCTACACTTTGGGTTTCTCAAGGTGAACGTGCACTAAGGAAGGTTTAGATGGATTTGGACGCAACTTAGGTCTGGATATTGTAGCAGATTAAACTCCTACTTATTTAGAGTCGACCCCAAAATATCCAACGTACGTCCAGCATGTAACGAGTCTCGCACGATTCTAACCACCTCTTTACATGCCCCCTAAAAACGACACATCTAACTCCCCTCTCCTTCTGGTCCGAACCAGTCGAAACAGCGCGTTTCCTGGACCTATCGTTAGATGACCTCGGTAACTTTGGCTAAATAGCCTGCCCTTAAGCGGGGTGGAAGAACAACTCAGAAATTTTGTTCAAACGCTATAAGACTTAGCCGTATAGAACGCGCCTGAATATTACCTCTCACACTATTTAAAGAAGAACTGGGCTGCAACACTTCAAGCTTTCATAGAAATTAATGGCAAAACACAAACTGTTTGAATCAGATAGTGATAGTCATATTAACAGAAGGCTCAAACTCGTTGAAAGAGTGTGTCCTAAAACGAGTTTTAGCTGGGACTCGCTTGTCGGTTGCGAGGTATTTCACAAAAACGAATAGAATATCAAAATGAATTGAATGGTATTTGTTGGTATATGTTGCTTAAGTTCATATATGTACGAGTTTTAAAGATAGAGGGTTAAAATAACACCTTTGATTGGAAAGCCCGTTATTTATGGTCAATTTCGTCGACCTTCCGAGGCGACTATTCGAGAAATTTACATTATTGGGCATTAAGCCACCAAAACGCGGACCGAGAAAACTGTGGGAGCTGTATTCACCAGTGTTAGCGATTAACGTAAACTAACGTGGCTTTCGCAGCAACTGGGGTTCAGATACCTACCCCAACGGTTAGTTTTGGCGAATCATAGCTGGCAAAGTTGCATGAAGATCCACGTTTTAAAATCACCTTGTATTGCACTTTTACTATAAACATACTATAAATATATTTTCAAAAGACCAGTATTTTTCTTCAGTTCGGAGCAGACATATGTACATAAGTATATAGTTATTTCCATATGTGCATAGTCCCACGTTTACTTGCTCCATTTGGGCTTAATCAATTATTATTCATCACGTTAAATATAAAATACCCAGAGACCAGCTACGGGCTGCGAGGCAGAGAAAAACAAATACATTGTTATTGTCATGCGGCAGGTTAATAGTAGTATTGGCTATTTGCACAACTTGTGTGCGGGAAGTTGTAGTCGGTGCATTGTCAAATAGCAAAACAAATAGCAGATTGTGGTGATTGTTGTAAGCAGGGTTGCTACTTTCATAACTTTAACTTTAACTTTCATAACATACATGATTTAAACCGAATTGAAACACCAGACACCAGATACCGTGTTGAACATTTTTAAAGTTGAAGTGCTTTCTTCCATCTCGATGACTTGATCTAGCCGCTGTCTCTTGATTCGGTGAGCTATGAAAATTTATCGTGCAATTCATATTGCTAATTGCTCCAGCATGTACGATATTCGCTGTCGTCCATTCGCGAGAAACCATCAATCTTACGAAAACTGCTTTCTCACGAAAACTCCTAAAGCCAGATAAAGAAATAGATTTTCACTTTTCGAGACATTATAGTATTAATGGCGCTAATGTTAATCCATTGAAATACAAAGTTGCCTACAAATCTGACTGTTAATACCGACATGAGGTGTGGGAAAGCTTTGATTGGTCGAAACTCTACTTTCTTAGTACAAATGTTAAAAATAGAATGGCAAACGAAAATCAATATACTTGTCAATGCAATTTTCATAACTATTCCGACAATCTTCTCTGCATTTAATAGAGATGCTTTGTATGCCTTCTTCTCTGGATCTTGGTAGTCAACGATTTGCTGAAAAAGCTGATGATGTAAGACTCTTGATATGGGGCGTGTTCTTAAGTCTTCTGTATGACCTCTTATGGTAACTACACTTGCGATAAATTAAATAAATGAACTATTCACACCGAAAGCGGTTCCCACCTAAAATACAGGAAATTGTCATGGAAGGGAGCTTCATATTGCTGCAGGGCCGGCAATGGCAAGAGGTGGCATCTTTATTTTAAAATTATATACTGGATTACTTAGTTGCTCAAACCTTGGTTGGTTACTTGGTTGAAGTGGTTGCAGGCCATCAGCTCACTTAGCCCAAAACGAGCGCATTGTGATACAACAGAGAATCCTAATAACTCCCAGCCGCTATTCAAACCAATGAGCGGAGTTTGCAAACTGAGCAATCGTCGTATCTTTGCCCACGCTATCTCGCGCAGGTCTCCAAAGTTTTCCACTCTTGGATACTTCAACCTACCCCTCCAAAATAGTTTCTTAAAATTTCAAGTTCCTCTTCCTCTTCTTGTCTCCAACTTCAACAGAAGTCGTTAGATGGTACGTCCAACATCTTTGCGTGCCTGTCAAATAGAATATGCTCTGTAAGAAGACCTATAATTGTAGATATCTCTTAGCTCAATGAGGTTACGTTTCCTTCTTCTGTACGATTTTGACCATATTGTCCTGGTTATATTGCACGCATTGCAATTTCTCCATCTTGAGTTAGCATCTTTGATGAATAACTCTCTTGTAGAAATCTTACAATTGGAGAGCGGCATGTCCATGTTCCATGGTGGCAAAAGTGGAAGGGCAGTTCCCTTCCTTGCAAGCTCGTCCATCACCTCATTACCGGGTATGTTACTATATCCAGGCCCCAGATTCAAAGGGAACTGCTTAGCTATCACGTCAAGTGTTTTGTGGCAATTCTCCATGGTTTTCGATTTTGTTGTCACAGATTCCATGGCTCTTAAAGGACGTGGCTAACCAAAAAATTTAAATCTGCTTTTCTGAGAGCACCATTGAGCTAACACAATTGGCTCATGTATAGTCGCTAATTCCGCATGGAAAACACTACATTGATCCGTTAAACGAAAGGAAATACCAAGATCTATTGACTAAACGAAATCGAGTAGGCACTTGCTGTTATTATCCTGAGCCATTTTTCTTTATCCAGGACAACTACTTTGAAATCCATTGTGAATTCAGTTATCTGCTTTTTCTGGTAGATTAAAACGCTGGTATGTCTGTGGTTTATTATTATTCATTCAGATGTGAAGGAACGCTGCCCTTTGTACGCTATCGAACTGGGAGACCGTTGATTTTTTCTAGAGTATTGGCCACCAAATTACAACTCCAATTTAAAACCAATTTACCATTTTAGGCGACATACCACATTTCCCGCCCATCGCACTTTTGCAAGTATGGATTGTTTTCTCCGGGCTCCCTAACCAGCTTAATTTCCAGTACCAAATGGACGGGTATGGTAGCCGTGCTCTCAGGTACGAAGCTGCGCATTTCTGAGTCTACAAAATGTCTGAGACGCATTTATATAATATATATAACTGGCGCTTTGTAACCGCTGAAGTGATTTTCGGCCGAGCTCCTCCTCCAATTTGCGGTTTTGCGTCTTGATATTTTTCCAACAAATGGAGGGTCCTACAGTTTATTCTTAGTCGTCTCCGAAGGGCTGATGATATTTTTATGAGGAGCTTTATTTCTTGTCAGAAATACAATCGGACGGCTGGACATTCCCTGCCGAGGGGACCGCAATTAGAAAATTTAACATACTTTTTTTTTTAATTCATTTTCTTAACGTTTGGATGTTGGTCATACCAGGATTTGAACCCGGGCCTTCCGAATGGCAGTATGCAAAGTTAACCACTCGGCTATCGCAGCCACTTGTCAATTGTAGCGACAGTGAGGTAAAAATTGAGTAATGAATATTGTTTAAGGGTATGAGTCACAAAATTGAAATATAACCACGATAATTGGGTTTGAGGTAAGACAAATGGATATCTAATTTCAGTTTAACCATGAGGATCCAGTCGTACTTATTATATCTTTCGCTTAATACTTAGGTATGCTCTCAGTGTACTAAGGAGTATCACAGAATACCATATTTTAATGCTCTAAGGAATTCAATGTATCATTAAACTGCCAAACCCTAGAGCGTAAAGCGTTGTTAATACATACGAGGGGCAGTTGATAAGTTCTCGACCTAAAGTAGTTAGAGATGATACATTATTTTGTTTTTGATAATATTAGTTGCGGGACTCATTATTGTTATAAATAACAGAACTTTTTCTATTAGGTTCATTAACAAATCGTTCCTGATATAAGCAACAACACTATGTCAACGTAAACTGGAAATTCTCATAGCTTGGAGTACCTGTGGTTAAATTCGTGGAAAAAAAGAACTACGCCGAAAAATTTGGTTAAAGAGTTATTTTCTTTATTAACCTGCTCATGGGCTCAGCTGTTTCAACATCCCGCCACTGTGTGCCTGTGTCGTGACCGAAGAAAATATTCAAAAAGTCGAAAAATTAGTACCGGCTGATCGAAGAATTAAATTGTGGCAGATAGCAGAAGAATTACACATTAGGAAAGAACGAACTAGAAAGATTTTGCATAAACATTTGAGCTACTTGGCTACTTCCAGATCGAAAAACACTCAACCAAATCGATCATGTTGTGATTGATGGAAGACATGTATCCAGTGTTTTAGACGTTAGGGAACTGTGGGACGGCATTTCAAACTCCCTACGTACAGCTGCAAACAAAACTATTCGGAAATGTCGGTAAAACAGCTAGTACGATGAGGACTGCCGTGTCGCAGTGGAGAGAAAACTGACCGCCTACATCGCAACTTTGCGATCGACCACAACATACGGGAGGTGGGATAGATACCGAGATCTGAAGAGCAAAGCAAGATTCATTTGCAGGAAAAAAAGAAAGAGACCGAAATGCGTGAGTACGAGAAGCTTGAGAAGTAGGCTGACAAGGGTAACGCTCGAAAATTCTACGCAAAGATACGGCGACTTACGGGTGGTTTTAAGACCGGAGCAAACTTTTGTAGGACAGATACCCAGAATATGCTGGATTTATGGTGGAAGTACTTTTCCAGCCTGCCGAATGGCAGTGAAAATGAAACACCCGGAGATGGTGATCTTGAAACTCCAATAGATGACGATAGAAAAGTTGTTCCATTACCCGACTATGAAGAAGTCCGAATAGCATTCGCTCGCTTAAAACAAAACAAAGCGGCGAGGACCGATGGGTTACCGTCCAAACTATTCAAATACTGCAGTGAAGAACTGACCACCTTATCATACATCAGATTTTTTGCAAAATATGGTCAGATGAAAGCGTGCCCGATTAATGGAACCTGACCACAAAAAAAGGCGACCCCACAGTCTGCGCTAACTACCGTGGAATAAGCCTCATTAATATCGCATATTGGACCTTATCAGTGTGGGTTTAGACCTGGTAAGTCAACCATCGACCAGATATTCACCATGCGCCAAATCTTGAAAAAGACCCGTGAAAAGAGAATTGACACACACCACCTTTTCGTCGATTTTAAGGGCAGCCTTCGACAGCACGAATCGCAGCTGCCTTTACGCCGCTATGTCTAAATTTGGTATCCCCGTAAAACTTATACGGCTATGCAAACTGACGTTAAGCAATAATAAAGGCTCTGTCAGGATCGGGAGGGACCTCTTCGAGCTGTTCGATACCAAACGAGGTTTCAGACAAGGAGACTCTTTATCGTCTCATTTTTTTAACTTATTGCTGGAGAAACTAATACCAGCAGCAGCGTCGTCAGTTCTGCTTTCTCCAGAACTGATAAAGAACCGAAGCGAATGGGTCTGGTAGTGAATGGGGGCAAGACGAAATATCTCCTGTCATCAAACAAACAGTCATCGCATTCGTGACTTGGCTCCCACGTCACTGTTAACAGTCATAACTTCGAGGTCGTAGATAATTTCGTCTATCTAGGGACCAGCATTAATACCAATAATAACGTCAGTCTTGAAATCCAACGCAGAATCACTCTTGCCAGTAGGTTCTACTTTGGACTAAGTAGGCAATTTAAAAGTAAAGTCCTCTCTCGGCGAACGAAAACCAAACTCTACAAGTCGCTCATCATACCGGTCCTACTATATGGCGCAGAAGCGTAAACGATGTCAACAGCTGATGAGTCGCCCCTAGGAGTCTTCGAGAGAAAAGATTTGCGAACGATTTATGGTCCTTTGCGCATTGGCAACGGCGAATACCGCAGACGTTCAGGGAATGAAGAGGCAGCGGCTACGCTGGCTAGGTCATGTCGTCCAAATGGATGAAAGCACTCCACCTTTGAAAATATTCGATGCAGTACCCGTTGGTGGAAGCAGAGGAAGAGGAAGACCTCCATTCCGTTGGAAGGATCAGGTGGAGAGTGGCCTGTCTTCACTTGGTATCTCCAGCTGGCGCCAGATAACGAAAAGAAGAGATGAACGACACGCTAATATTGATTCGGCTATAATCGCGTAAGCAGTGCCAACGCCAATAGAAAATAAGAAGAAGATTAGGTATATAGTAAAATAAAAAAAAACATAAAACTATACATTGGTTTTATTAAGTACTTTAAGCCGCGAACTTATCAGCCGCCTCTCGTGCATATAGGTATTATACCTACGTGTATTAAATACTTTTTTCGCCAAGTGTCAAGATTTTTTTCTTTTAAGTACTTGAAATTAAATTTATTCTTGAAATTCTATTTATTTGGTACCGCTTTTACTACACCTTAATACTCCTAACAATAAATTTAAATATACAATTTCTCTTTTGCCAAGCTGTAGCGAGGGTCGAGACTGCTTTGCTGTGCTCTGTGAGCGACTACTCGTACTTGAGCACAAGTGAGTAAATGGCTGCATGGATGAGTGCATAAATTTCGCGTTGAAAAGTGGAATTGTCACATCTCGTTTGCGAAATGTTAAACAGTCCATTGCATTCGAAGCATTTAAGTAGCGAAAAGTTATGGGCGTACAGCTACAAGTTGGAGAACACATACATAAATACGACAACAAGCATAAATAAATACCTGCGTACATTTTGCGTTAATAAAATAAAATGGCTGAAGTTGCTGCAACAAGCGTGTCGATTTTTTCACTACATTTTATTTAAATGCATATATATACCTACATACATATCTACCATTATTTCCTCTGTGCTTTATACATGTATTTATAATCTTTCTTCTTTAAGTAATTTTGCGACGCCACACTTTCTTCGCTGTGCGCGCGTGAGGGTGTTTCTAAGTAACAACAGAGTAAATAATAAATCTAACTTCACCAAATACTTGAATAAATCTACAAAAAAATGTAACAGAGACATTTATTAAAATGCTTGAAAGCAAAGCTGTTTTGGCATTAAAGACCCTTAAGTAGAGTAGCGAAAGGGAGTTGCTGGCTTAGTGGCGGCGGGGAATGATGTTTGTGCTCGAGAGAGTGTGCAACATAAAGCTTAAAATTCATTGTGTGGGTATTTATGCATATTTGAAGAAATAAAAAGCAAAAAAGCAAAAAAAAAAATGAAAAACACAACAACAAATGTCTACACAAACCGAGCTTTAATCCTTGAAAGCTTACAAAATTGTCAAATGTTGAGGTTACCCCGAAAATAAAGCACAAAAAAACAAATATACAGAAAATAAATATAAAACAAAAAAAAAAATAAAATAAATAAGCAGGAGAATTTATCTAACAGACAGCGCTCGCAAGTTGAAGTATGGATGGAAGGCCATAAAAAGTGTAACAATTTGATGTGAAACCCATTCCAATAAGGCTTAGAGCACATTTTAGGCAACACCTTTTAAGCCTACGTTGGTTGGTTTTTGTTACAGTTGTTGTTTTACGACAAATGTGTAATCCGTCAACGAAAGGTTTGCGTAAAAACAAAAACAAAAAACATAAAATTTGAGCACAAAAAAGTACAAAAAATTTAAGAAACGCCAAAAAAAAAGTAAACAAACATCTATTGAAAGTAGAAAAAAGTGTTGTAAGTGCACAAAAAAGTGGTGACAATATTGCGAAATTGTGTTGTAGTGAAATGGTAGGATTTCAGTTTGAATTTGAATTTAAAATACGTTTTCTTGACATGACCCACCTGGCGAGCGGAAATGGCATTGAATGTACCCTTAAATTAGAGACCAAAGGTTTTAATGCTTTGAAGAGAGCAGCAAGCAAAGAAATAGGTCAAGAAATATGGCAGTATTCTAATAATGAAATTTAACAGGAAAAAATTTTAAAATTAAAAAAAAAATAATAATTTAGTTTTTAAATTTTAGCATGAGAAAATAGAGGAATCTTAACTTAATTGTTCGTCAGTTTTAAACTTTAAACTTCCAATGAAGTAGTGGTATTCCCTTTACTCTGGTTCCACCATTCACTGTCGTTTGCCTATACTGCCTTGTATCTCTTTCAGCTCATCGGTCCTTCGTCTGCGAATACGCCGTTTGCAGAGTGCCAAATATTTCTTCTGAGAAAAGCCCAACTCACATCGGTAATCCTTTATCTAACATTTGTAATGCAGTATAAGACCTTATATGCGATATTGAGGAAACTCATCCGGCAAAATTGTGCTAAGAACCTTTGTTGTTCTTCAAGCGGATGATTGCTATTCAAACTACATCATAGTCAGTGGGTGGAATATCTATGTTATCGGCATCGTTTTGAGATACCAATTCAGCTTCCTTGGGTGCCCCATTAACAATGGCATTTGCCAGGCTAGAGAAGCGTTACCTCTATAAACACCGGTGTTGAATCCTTTTTTAAATTAGCGTATCGTATCATCGAATTTTAGAGCACTTTCCCTTACTGCCAGGTTCTCAAGCTCTTTATAATAACCTATTTCAATAATAGAGCTTTTCTGGTGGTGGTACGTACGAAGCATTTTGTTCACCAGGGTAAATCATAGTTCTCGGGGGAGAGTATTTGTTATTTGCTTGGACAATGAAATATATGTGTCGAAGATCTAAATACCTTCCCTCGCATATTTGGACCGAACATTATTTCAAATATGTAAGTGGCATGTCTTTAGTTATGCTACAACTTCACTTAAGAAATGGATTTGAGCTGTGAACTGACACATACTCATATTTATGCAGCGAGCCGTGTTAATACCGTCGTTCTGTGACAGCCAGACCTTCGTTTTGCTGAGTTGGTCTCAATATTAAATTGAGCTGAAATTTAATTATGCGACCTTATTCGCAGCGTTTTCTAGTTAAATAGTATAGTCCTTATCTTCTTCTTCTTTATTCGCGTTGGCAACGGTTACGCTGTTATAGCAGAATCAATTATAGCGTGTCGATCATCTCTTCTTTTCGCTGTTTGGTGCCAGTTGGAAATACCCAGTGAGGCCAGGTCATTATCCACCTGATCCTTCCAACAGAGTTGAGGTTTTCCTCTTCTTCCGCTTCCACCAGCTGGTACTGCATCGAATATTTTCAAAGCTGGAGTGCTTTCATCCATTCGAACGTTTGCGGTATTCGCCGTTGCCAATGCGCAAAGGACCATAAATCGTTCGCAGAACTTTTCATTCGAAGACTCCTAGAGCCGACTCATCAGATGTTGACATCGTCCACGCTTCTGCGCCATGTAGTAGGACCGGTATAACGAGCGACTTGTAGAGCTTGGTTTTCGTTCGTCGAGAGAGGACTTTACTTTTCAATTGCCTACTCAGCCCAAAGTAGCACCTGTTCGCAAGAGTGATTATTGGTGTTAGTGCTGGTTCCTAGATAGACAAAATTATCTACGACTTCAAAGTTATGACAGTCAACAGTAACGTGGAAGCCAAGTCGCGAATGCGATGACTGTCTGTTTGATGACAGGAGATATTTCGTCTTGTCCTCATTCACTACCAGACCCATTTGTTTCGCTTCTTTATCAAGTCTGGTTGTTGAGGCCAATTATGTCGATATCATCGACGTACGCCAGCAGCTGTGCACTCTTATAGAAGATTGTACCTTCTCTATTTAGCTCTGCAGCTCGTATTATTTTCTCCAACATTAAATTAAAAAAGTCACAAGATAAAGAATCACCCTGTCTGAAACCTCGTTTGGTATCGAACGGGGAGTCCAAATTCAGACATAGCGGCGTAAAGGCAGCTGCTTCTCGTGCTGTCGATGGCGGCTTTAAAATCGACGAAAAGGTGGTGTGTGTCGATTCTCTTTTCACGGGTATTTTCCAAGATTTGGCGCATGGTGAATATCTGGTCAATGGTTGACTTACCAGGTCTAAAGCCACACTGATAAGGTCCAATCAGTTTGTTGACGGTGGGCTTTAGTCTTTCACACAATACGCTTGATAGGACCTTATATGCGATGTTAAGAAGGCTTATTCCACGGTTATTGGCGCAGACTGTGGGATCGCCTTTTTTGTGGATTGGGCAGAGCACACTTAGGTTCCAATCGTCGGGCATGCTTTCATCCGACCATATTTTGTAAAGAAGTTGATGCATGCACCTGATCAGTTGTTCATCGCCGTATTTGTATAGCTCGGCCGGTAATCCATCGGTCCCTGCCGCTTTGTTGTTTTTTAAGCGAACGATTGCTATTCGGACTTCTTTATAGTCAGATAACGGAACAACTTTTCCATCGTCATCAATTGGAGTTTCGGGTTCACCTTCTCCGGGTTTTTCATTTTTACTGCCATTCAGCAGGCTGGAGAAGTGCTCCCTCCATAAATCGAGTATACTCTGGGCATCTGTCACTAGCTCACCTCCCTGGGTCCTACAAGAGTTCGCTCCGGTCTTGAAACCTTCTGTAAGTCGCCGTATCTTTTCATAGAATTTTCGAGCATTACCCTTGTGAGACAGTTTCTCAAGCTCTTCATAGTTACGCATCTCGGCCACTTTTTTGTCTGCAAATGCGTCTTGCTTTACCCTTCAGCTCTCGATATTTATCCCACCCCGCAGTCTTTATCCATTGCAGTGTTGCGAGGTAGTCAGTATTTTTTCTCTCCACTGCAGTTCGAGATTCCTCATCGTACCAGCTCTTTTTCTGGCACTGCCGAAAACCAATTTTTTCCGTAGCGGCGATACCTAGGTAGTTTGAGTTGCCGTTTCACAGTTCCCTTATATCAAGTTGCTGAAAAGTTCTCGCAGAGAGCAGGTAGAAAATCACTCGGCAGTCTGTTGAGACTTAGAACCTTCCTTGTGTTTGTTGACGGGCGTTCTTCGATACACAGAGTTGGGTGCGTATCTTCGCTGCGCCAAGATAGTGATCCGAGGCGATATTAGGACCTCGGAACGTACGCACGTCTAAAACACTGGATACATGTCTTCCGTCAATCACAACATGATCGATCTGGTTGGAAGTTTTTCGATCTGGAGACAGCCAAGTAGCTTGGTGAATTTTTTTGTGCTGGAATCTAGTGCTACAGACAACCATATTTCGGGCCCCGGCGAAGTCGATCAGCCTCAGCCCATTTGGAGATGTTTCGTCGTGAAGGCTGAATTTTCCGACAATTGTACCAAAGATACCTTGTTTGCCCACCCTAGCGTTGAAGTCGCCAATCACAATTTTGACGTCGTGGCGGGGGCAGCGCTCATAAGTGTGTTCGAGACGCTCGTAAAAGGCATCCTTGGTCACATCGTCCTTTTCTTTCATAGGTGCGCTGGCGCAAATCAGCGTGCTGTTAAAAAATTTCGTTTTATTGAGGATTGTGGCGAGACGTTCATCCACCGGAGTGATGAATCCTTATAGTATTTGATATTTTCTGTAAACATTAATATGATTTTGCAATAGAAGTAACAGGCAGCTTTCTTCTGAGATGAGTTTTTAAGGTACGAAGGCCGAGCTGCATTAATTACACTGGTCTACCAGTAGTCTGGTGATATATTCCGATATTGATAATTTTCCATATTCTTCCATTAGGCGCTGTTGAAATCAATAGTAACCAGCGTGGAAGTGGTAGACCTGAACCCACATTGCTTTTATAGCATAAATTCCACTCTAACCACTTGAACTTCGTTATTATTTGCTTAACTATTAAGGCGAGCAAGTGCTATTTCCAAAATTCTATGCGCTGGCTTTCAAGAGGGGCTTGTGCAGCTGTAATAGTAAGAATCGACTGTTTGTCGCTATTGTCGTAGGTGTCAAATGAAGAAATTTCTGTAGAGACTATTTTGAGAATGGTTTTCTACGAAATACTGTATTTTGTGAATCGGAAATTTCTTCTAAAGAATTTCGATTATATATTTAATTCCTTTTTACTATGAACCCTGAGAAAGATTTATGCATTACGGATTTCTTTTTGTAGAATTACCACATTACCACAAATTCAAATGTTAAATTGTGAGAAGAGTGCACTGTACGAAATGCGACACCAACCAATTTGGCAGTGTCACACGCATTTAATGTTCAAAACCCACCTGACATGGGTGTTGACATACATAGGTACATGCATAGCTATCAATGAAGAAGTGTTGGAAACAAATTGAAACCGAACACGAAGACAAATGTGCAGTGGCGTAGATATTACTTTCTATGTATGTATGTATATAAAGTACATATATGTATGTACCTATGTTAATGCAACTGAAAGTGTAAAAAAAAAAACTGGTGACAATCTCTAACGTAAGGAAAGGAAGAGAAATTCTCCAGGCAGTTTATTGCTGCTGCCTTCGCCGCCGCCCATAGTTACTCTGCACAAAAAGTTTTTCAGGCAAAAATTAAAAGCATCTCAAGCTTAACATTTAATACGCGTCGAAACGATTTGAGGTGTGTTGCATAGAATTCACTTTTTCTTCTCACTTTTGCCTCCTATTTCTTGAAACATTTCAGCCTACTTCTTTTCGCAGTCGAGTGGCGCATGAATTCGAATGCCATCAAAGCAGAGTTGCCGTTGACTGAGCTTATTCAGCCACATTTGATAATATTTTTTTGTTGTTGTGAATTTAAATTTAAAAAATTCTTTCAATTTATAATGTTTTTTTTTATTTTATTTACAAATATTCATTTTATTTTTTTATTTAATTTTCTTATAATTAATATTAAATTTTACCTAACTGTCAATTTAATTATAATTTGTTTTATTTTATTTAACTTTTTAACATTTTATTTTATTTTAAATTTAAAATTTAAAACTTTAAATTTTAAATTTTTATTATTTGCATTTGCATTTTTTTATCTTATATCCTGTTTTATTTTATTTACCTCTGCATTTGTTTCTCAATTAAATTTTAATTGCAAAATTTGCTCATTTTAATTAATTAATTGTTTTACTGTTTAATATTTCGCTTTATTTCAGGTTATTGCATTTATTTTTGTTATTTATTTTATTTGATTTAAATATCATAAATTTTATTTTCAGATTACTTTATTTAATTTTATTTTTTTTTTAAATAATCTATTTTTATTTTATTTTACATTATTTTGTTAAAATTTTATTTTTTATATTTTACTTTATACCAAACTATGTTTGATTTATTTTAGTTTTATTAATATATTTTAATATTAAAAATATTTCCATGAATACTTTTCTTATATTAATTATTGTAATTAAATCAGTGTTAATTTAGTTACAATAAATTATTTATATTTTTATTTTATTTTAATTAATTCAGTTTACCAAATAAAATTTATTTTTAAAATTTTATAATAACTTCAATCCATTTGTTAAAGTTTTATTTTATTCGATTCTTTTTAATTTCACTATTTTGACTTTAATTGTATTTCATTTAATATAATTTAATTTAATTTTATTTTATATATTTTATATTATTTTATCTTATTTTTTCATACTACTCTATTTTATTTTATTTATTTTATTTTATTTTGTTTATTTTGTTTTATTTTAACTTATTTTATATTAATTTATTATATTTGATTTTAATTTATTTTATTTTATATTAAATTATTATATTTAATTTATTTTATTTTGTTTTATTTTATTTTAGATTAATTCATTTTATTATATTTTATTTAAATTAATTTTTTTTGTTTTGTTTTACTCTATTTTATTTTATGTCATTTGATTTTGCTGTAATTTATTTTATTTTATTTAATATTATATATTTAAATTTATTTTATTTTATTTTTTCATACTATTCTTTTTTTTATTTATTTTATTTAAACTATTTTATTTTATTTAGACTATAATATCCAAACCGAAAGGACTTATTCTTTTATTTTACTTTTCTTTATTTTATTCTAAATAGTTTTAATTTGTTGTATTTTATTTTATTTTATTTTATTTTATATTATTTCATATTATTTTATAGTATTATATTTTTTTATATTATTTTATTTTTTTATTTTAGATTAATTTATTTTATATTATTTTATTTAAATTTATTTATTTTTTGTTTTATTTTCCTTTATTTTATTCTGTCATTTGATTTTGCTGTAACTTATTTTACTTTATTTAATATTATTTATTTAATTTTATTATATTTTATTTTAACTATAACATTTCTTTTCTATTTTATTCTATTGAATTTTATATTTATATATTTATTTTTTATGTAATTTATTTATTTTTTTTATTTAATTAGTTTACTTCTAATTCACATTGAGTTAGTTGCTTTTTTACTTAAATTTAATATTTTTTATTTTATATTTCTTTATTTCATTATATTTTATATTATTTATAATAAATTGCTTTTTATTATGCCTTATTTAGTTTGAGGTATATTTTCAGATGGCAACTCTTTTAGTGGAGCACAAGTTTGTCCCATATACGAGTATGCGATTGTCTGTATGTATATATGTATGTTGAGTGTTGAGATTTCTAACTGCAAGCGACTGAACACTGATTAAAATCTTTCTCTTTTCTTCTTCTAAATAGGAATTCTTTCCAACATTTATGAATGTTACATATTGAAGGTGAAGAATATTCAAGTGTAAGGTAGAGAGTACATTTGAGTGCACAAATTATGTTTACCTGTATGTAAAAATACCGCAATACACATATTTGGATGGATGCAACTTTTGGATAGCTTTCAAGGACAAAATGAGAAAAGTTTAACCATTGTAACTTTTAAAACCAAAATCCAATTCTTATCATTAAACATTCGGAGTTGAGAATCACGAGAGAAGCTAAATGCCTGATTTCAGATAAGAGATTTCTAGGAAAATAAATCTCGCATTTTTCGTTTATTTTCAGATATTTTGTTGACGTATATATATCATGAGAGTTTGTTTGATTTTTCTTACTGGAATGAGTTTCGTAATGAACGCATACAAGATAAAATATTTTTTACCATCAAATAAACGGCACTATTGGCTGGGAGTCTTATGAATTTTGAAAATAATCGTCTGCCTTGAAACCAGCTTTAATGCCAATAATAATCTCAGCCTTAAAATCCAATGCAGATATACTCTTCTTCCCGATCCGCTTTTGGTGAACAACCACAAAAGGCGTTAATTCTTAATATGGTGCAGGGCATTATGGAGCTACTACGATGGCTAGATCATGTCAGCTATGAAAATATTGAAAGCAGAATTTGTTGATTGGCAACAAAGAGGGATCTTGTTTCATTTTGTATCTCAAATCGACGTCGAACGTCAAGAAAATATTGTTCTAGGAACTCAGCTATAATCATCAGAATTATAATTTAGTTGATAAAATAATATTAATCAAATAGCGAAGGCAAATACAAATAAAATATGAAAAATAATATGACTTAAACGTAAAGCTTATCACACAACACAACTTTAGTGAAATTGAAGAGCTTAGGTGCGAAAAAGCTGTTTTTAATCTGCCATTTAGTCACCACCCATGCTGTCCCTGCCACAGCGTTACTGACGAGACGACCCAATGATCTGCTAGGCTCGGCTTGAAACCGTTACCGAGTGCATAGCTGTGATTATCCTTTCGCTTAAGCTTTATATTTCAGCATGAGTCGGCGGGAAAGAAAGCTTTATCAACTCACATACATAGTTATACGTAGATATGTACACGTATGTAGGTATGTACAACAACTGAAATGCTTAAAAACAAATAAATATAAAAGTATGTATTGCGAAGGAAGACCCATCAAAAGCGCACTCAGAAAAGTAGCAGCGGCAGTGGCGTTTGAGGCGATAGAGACAAAATAGGGTCAGTTGGGTGGTAATGTTTTCATAAAAGTTTTCTTAACTCTTGTTGTTTTTATTATATTCACAAACACAAACACAAAAACACGCGCACACAGTACTTTCATAAATATTTCGCGCACGGAAAATATTTGACTCAGCAAAAATATTAACATCGAAAGCAATAAATCCCCAAGAGCATAAATGCGCCAACCATCAACATCGATAGAGTGACGTATATACATGCACACACATATACATACATACGTGTACGTACGTACAAGTATGTGAACGGTGCGTGAGCTGTTGCTGTTTGCTAAGCGAAGTTGAGTTCTGAGAAAAGACAAAATTACAGAAACCCCACACAGACATACAGTAGCAGAATTAAAACGCACCCAATAAGCCATCGAGAACAGGTTCTTTCGCACATTGCTTTATTTCCTTAAACCTTTTGTTCGTTTTATGCTGGAAATGTCGAGATATCGCTGAAGCCCAGTCTCTTATATCGATAGTGAACGAAAATTTGACTGTAAAATATCGACGCTTCCCATAATTTTAACGCAACTAATTTATATATAATATGTAATCGGCACTTTGTAGCGCTGAAGCGATTTTTTTTTACCTCTTACTTGTAGCGACAGGTGGCCGCGGTAGCCGAGTGGGTAGCATTGCGTACTGCCATTTGTAAGGCTCGGGTTCAAATCCTGGTGTCGTATTAACATCCAAAAAGTTATAGAAAATAATTTAAATAAAAACATTGAGCTAAATTTTCTGATTGCGGTCACCTCCCGGCAGGGAATGTCCATCCCTCCGAGTGTATTTCTGACACGAAATAAAGGTATAAACTGAAGGTCCCTCCATTTGTTGGAAAAACATCAAGACGCAAAACCGCAAATTGGAGAAGGAGCTCGGCCGAAAATCACTTCAACGGTTACAAAGCGCCAGTTATATATATGTATTATATAAATGAGTCCCAGACATTTTGTAGACTCAGTAATGCGCAGCTTCGTACATGAGAGCACGGCTACCGTGCCCGTCCATTTGGTACAGGAAATTAAGCTGGTCAGGGAGTCATCCATTTCCCTCCATACTTGCAAAAGTGTGATGGGCTGGAAATGTGGTATGTCGCCTAAAATAGTAAATTGACTTTAAGTTGGAGTTGTAATTTGGTGGCCAACACTTCAGACAAAATCAACGGTCTCCCAGTTCGATAGGGTACAAAGGGCAGCGTTCCTTCCCACCTGAATGGATAATAATAAACCACAGGCATACTAGCGTCTTAAGTAGGTTTCATCTACCAGAAAAAAAGGATAACTGAATTCAAAATGGATTTCAAAGTAGTTATCCCGGATAGAAAAAAACTGGGACAGGATAATACCAGCAAGCACCCACTCGCCTTGTTTTCATGCGGATGGGTCGAAACTAGATAACACGGTCCTTGACGAATGAATATTAAGAGATCTTGGTATTCAATTTCGTTTACTGGCTCAATGAGTATTTTCCATGCGGAATAAGCGACTATACAGGAGCCTGTCAATAGTCTTAGCTCAATGGTGCTCTCAGAAAAGCAGATTTAAATTTTTTGGTTAGCCACGTCCTTTAAGCGCCATGGAATCTGTAACAGCAAAATCGAAAACCATGCAGAATTTCCGCAAATCATTTGACGTGATGGCTAAGCATTTCTCTTTGAATCTGGTATGGGGGCATGGATATAGTAACAAACCCGGTAATGAGATGATGAACGAGCTTGCAAGGAATGGAACTGCCCTTCCACTTTCGCCACCATGGAAGAGTTTGGACATGCCACTCTCCAATTGTAAGATTTCTACAAGAGAGATATTCATCAAAAATGCTAACTCAAGATGGAGAAATCGCAATACGTGTAATATAACCAGGACAATATAGTCAAAATGGTACAGAAGAAGGTCACGTAACCTCATCGAGCTAAGAAGATATCTACAATTGTAGGTCTTCTTACAGAGCATATTCTTTTTGGCAGGCACGCAGAGATGTTGGATGTACCATCTACCGACTTCTGTGGAAGTTGGAGACGAGAAAAGGAAGTAGAACTTGAAATCTTAAGACATTATTTTGGAGGAGTAGGTTGAAGTATCCAAGAGTGGAAAACTTTAGAGACCTGAGAGAGATAGCGGGGGCAAAGATGCGATGATTGCTTAGTTTTCAAACTCCGCTCATTGCTTTGAATAGCTGCTGGGAGTTATTAGGATTCATTTTTGTATCACAATGCGCTCGTTTTCTGGTCTAAGTGAGCTGATGGCCTGCATGGCCTGATGACCAACCAATGTTTGAATAACTAAGTAATCCATTATACAATTTTAGAAGAAAGATTCCACCTCTTGCCGTTGCCGGCCCTGAAGCAATATGAAGGGAGCATGACAATTTCCTGTATTTTACTTACAAGTGTAGTTACCACAAGAGGTAGTTACAGAAGAGTTATGAACACGCCCCATATCAAGAGTCTTACATCATCCGATTTTTCAGTAAATCATTGGCGACTAAGATCCAGAGAAGAAGGCATAGGACATACTTTCCTCAAATACATTATAAAATAATATTTAACAAATAGGTTTACTGGGTCGCGTAGATACGAACTCATACCTACAGACATGTATGACCTATGGTGTGTTTCGCTGCCTTAATCTGTTGAGGCTGTGCTAGTAGTGACTGGGGTTATAAGCTTTTTTGTAGCTCGCTGTTGCGAGTACTTTAGACAGGCAGTTAAACATTATTCGTTGCGCCTTGTCTGTCGACTGATTTAAGCGGAAATGCTTTTGTATTGCCTCCGCTGCGAGGCAGCCTCAAATGTCGCTAGAGGGCTCTCTTTCTGTGTGAGTGTGTGTGTGTAGTGGTATGCCCAGATAAAACGCAATGCATGCGTTATACTTATTTGGTAGTCTCGAACGTTTTGATTGCTGCCGCCTGAGGATGAAAAAAAGAGATTTGGTATATTCGATAAATCGCTTGAGCAAGCAAAGGGTCACTTGCTGCCGCCACCAAAATACACATTTTTCAATCCCCTGCAATTCGACGTCGTCGCTCCAGCACTCGATACGATTCGATTGTTTGCCTTCGCATCATTGACGCTGTGCCCATTTTCTTCTTCCGTCCATTGTCTGCCGTTATCCTTTAGCACTCGCTGTGTGTGTTTGGTTGTTTTGTTGCTTTGTTGCTCTCTTTGTTTTTGTTGGCGAAGGCTTGCACAGTAATTTTTGAGCTTTTTGTATTTTTGGAAGTCAACATTTTCGCACGCAATCAGCTTCGCAAACGATGACACTGCCGCAGATTGAACTTTACGTGCTCCGTTAAATCCAACACATTTTTATTGCCATTGTGTTGGGCGGCCGCTGCTATGTGTGTTTGTTTGTTGTGTGGCTACCAATTCTATGGCAGTGGTTGTTGTTATTGCCAATATCCTTTTTACTAGCTTCCATGTGTTCGTATTGTCTCCACTTTTGTCTCAAACCAGCATTCGGTTGTAGTTGTATTTTATTGTAGTCTCTGGTGTTGTTGCGGTAACGTTGATTGTTGTTGCCAGGGCTTAAACAATGTTTTGACTTTTGTTGTTGGCGGCGGGTATGCACGTGTGTATGTATATATGTGTGTTTGCTTCTGTGCTTGAATGTTTTGACACAATGACATTACGATTTTATCTCTTAATTATGTTTTTGTTTTTCGTTATTTGTTTGTTTACGATTTTGTCTTGGCCCACACTTCCACCCCAACACAACTAAAACCGTTAGCCAAGCGATTGTTTACAGAGGAAGCACAGGAAGCACAGCAAGGCAGTTCATAACCTGCGCCTATAAAGATAAACGAGTATTCAATTTAAAAGAGTTGCCACGCTAAGCAAACAATCCAACCGAATTGGGAGTACAATGTTTGTTGTATTTATGGCTTTTAAAAGTACATGTATACATGTTTTGATATAGTTATGAATGGACCTCAAATTGATTCATTAAAAAGGAAAAATTTGGAGGAAAAATGTTGTTACTATCGAAGGCTTCATAGATTTTCCGGACTGTGTTTAAATTTACTACAGTTCCAGGCTTTGAATTGAATAATCAATTGTGAGTAGACTATATACTCGTTGCTGTTGTAGTAGCGGCTTACCAACACCGCCAAGTCATAGAGGTTGTCTAACGGGAGGTACAGGAAACGAACTGTTTCGATGGGTTCGAACCAGAGTGAATCATTGCAAGCAGGCTATACGATAGGTATATCGGGATCGAGCCTGGATAAGTAGTGGTCTTTCTGTGAATAGACAATTCATGATGGTGTTGACGGACTCTCAGTAAATGGCGTTTAATGTCTGTCTGTACGCCGTCCTGTTCAGCGCTTGGTGTATGTAATGCTGAATGCAGTCATTTAAGTCAAGCACTCCCTTTCTGATTTGCCAGGGTGGTGGTTCGGCTTCTAATAAAAGTCTCTCTATAATAGCATGCCAGCAAAAATCGCTTGTAGAGCAAAGCAGTATGCTCCTTAACACGTAGCATGGATGCTCCGCTGGGCGCGTGATGCTCTGGCAACATCAGGAGGTTTCTTGTCGCTAGTTACCGACGCCCAGTACCAGCATCGTTTCTTTGTCTATTCCCCCGGTGCTGCCGGCTAACGCTTTGAGTATTTTGTTGTGGCTCTGAAGTTTTGTGGCAATTGCATGCAGTCGTATGTGGCGTGAAGGAATGCTGGCTGTCGAATGTGACTCCCAATAACTTCGGGTTGTTTACAGTCGGAATTTTTACGTAATAGATTTTCACATCGAGTTCGGGTGGGTACTCCTTCGTTCGGCTGATTAGAAGGGTAACCGAGGATTCTGCTGGTTGTAGTTATATTTGTCTTACAGTGAAGAAGTGGGAACGACCGGAGAAATAGCAGTTCACTTGCGAACATAAGTTATCAATATCGAACATTCATCGGCATATGAGAACCCTTTCCGGTGGGGGAAGGAATTTCGAGACATAAAAGTTAAACAGCCATGGAGTGAGGACACCACCCTGCGGAACCGCTTGTTTAATATTTCTGAGTTTGAAATCCTGCCGATGATTGGCGACCACTCAGGTATCCCATGGTCCATCTCTTCAACCCCGGCAGGAATGAGTATTTCCATAATATCCGACAGTAGTACTGAATAATTGATAGTATCAAAAGACAAACTGTCTGGGTGTCTACTATATACTCGTTGGCTATGGACGGTGTCGATAAACTTCGTTCAAACATTTCGCAAATTGAACGCATTACAACTAGGCAGACAGATAGATGCATAGATGGGCATGACTAGATCAGCACAGGTACGCTTTCAGCGGAAAACTAAAAGATGGTATGCTACAAGCGTGATATCACAATCGTAGTACACAACACGGCGCGTTGTCTTGATGAAGAATCCAGTTACGAGCTATGTCTGGGCGCATCCTGTTGACTCGTTTGCCACGGCGGAACAAATTCTTTATAGACGATTCCACCTTCAAATTGCTCATGCAAGCTTTACTTATGCTTTTTTACAACTATAGCGAACGTTTCCGAAGCGTTTGCGCCCAATTTGGCGGAAAATTTGATCGCGAAACGTTGCTCTTGATTTCGTTTTTCCATTTTCGTGACGAGCACCACGAACACACGTTTACTAAACACGACACAGTAGGCAGGGTTACCACAATCGCGGCAATATAATCAGTCTTGACGATTGAGTTCAATCCTCTAACTAACTTAACTCAGTAGTGTAAGCGCATGTTAAAGATGGTCACCAGTAATGGGAAAATACACTACATTCTACAGTTTTTCTTCGATAAAGGCGAAAACGCAAGTCAGGCAGCTGCAAATGTGAATTCTGTTTATGGCCCTGACACTGTAATAGCCAATCAGGCATAATTTTTGTGTTCGCGGATTTCGTTCCAGTAATTTTGATTTAAATAATAGTTCACGGAGTAGAAGACCAATTGTCGAAAATGCTGATAAAATAATGGAAATCGTCGAGTCTGGTCGTCATGTGTACACTCTTTCGATTACCCAGGAGCCAAATATTGCACAAAAAACAATTTGGAATCACTTGAAAGAAGCTGCATACGAATATGAGCTGCTCACTTAGAACCAAACTCTTAATTCGGACCTGTACTGTAAGCAGTTGGACCGTTTGAGGGAAGTGCTCAGCTTTGGTCAATAGGGAGCGAATTGTGTCTTTTAGCTCTTGAGCAACCGAAACAGTGCTTTCATGAGGTCCGACTCGGCAATGCCCATGATTTTATCGACATTTTCAACAATTGGCCATCCAGTATATGATGCTTCTTTGACATCGAAATTGCTAGAAGGGAATCGACGAAACCAAAATTGCAGTTTGTCGACTGCTACAGTTTCAGGAATAAAAAAGCTATTCTTATATTTGGTTGCCTGGCTTGCGTTTTCGCCCTTATCGCAGAAAAACTCTAAAATACAGCGTATTTTCTCGTTGCTAGTGTTCATCTTTGACGCACATTCAAACAAAACCGAATCTACCAATCACAAAACTGTTAGAAAAACTTTTTTAGTACGAAATGTCATCTTTCTAACGCCAACTATCCGAACGCGTTCAGACTTATACAACGTGAGATTCAGTTAAATAACGCCATCTATTGGAAAAATAATGGATTTCCTTTTACTACACCAATATAATACATTTAGATTACTTTTTACTTGACCTAATATTTCTGTTAATTTTCCTCTTTTTTGTATATATTTATGTGTAATTCTGTTATTCGTAGTAACAGTAATTCAAAGCTGTAATATTTCCAAATATATTTTCTTATATTCGTTATGAAGTAGTACAAAGAAAGTTTTCCCAAATAGAAATTTCATATATTCTTGCAGATATTTTAGTGCATTAAAATTAAATAAAAAATAAGTAATACAAAAAGTAGTAGGCTTTTTCATCAGCGATTTGCAGTTTTTGCAACTGGTATTAAAGATTTTTACTTTTAAATTTTAACCTATTTTTTTTTTTTTGTATTTTTTATTTGATTTTATTTTTTTCAAGCTATCTTTCCCAGCTGGACTATAAATTTGCCTGCAAGGCACTTATGGCTCATATATACTTTGATAAACATTTGTATTTGTAAACTACATTATCGACGATGGCACAGTCAAAATACTTTGCATATTTTTCCAATAAATAATAAAAGTGCCAACTAGTCCAACCAACTGAGGGTCAGTGAGAACGAGAAAGAAGCACTAAACCACTAAACACTAAATTCGTATGAAAACATATACTTGTATGTAGGTATATATATATATATATATATATAACTGAATATGCCTATGAAACACTGTTGGAGGGTCAAAAATCATTTTTGCATATACATATATAGGTATAAATATCTATCTGTGCACTTCAAATTGGTGACATTTCACAGTCTATACGAATATTTGCATTCGTATTTTTTACTTGTATTTGTATTTTTTGTGTATTTTGAGGACAAATTTAAATTGAAATTGAATTTTTATTGTTAGTTATTTCATTTTATGTCCATTGCGTGCTGATCATTGCACGTATATACATATGTACATACATATACGTAGTCCATTCATGTCCTTGACTACGTTTGTAAACATGACAACAGTGTCACGCGTAGGGCACACACATCCTTCTATACCAACCATGTTGCTACTACGCGCTCTACTGAATACAACGCTTCCAACATAGGTATACCTATACCAGCTACACCGCAATTTTCTATCATTGCATGTATTGTGTGTGTTATGTGTATGCGAGTTGCAGATTGAGCGAATTTGAGTTGATTTTTATGTGGTTTTTATTATCAATCGCGGAAGAGACACGCATTTGTTCATTTTGTAATATAATTTCTCGCTTGAAGTGGATTGCTGCTTTTATGACTTGTAGCCTGGTGACATTATAAGTGCGCATAAATACAATATACATACATATCGAGATGCAACCTTCTCGTCCATTGTATAGGACAGAGGTATATTTTTAGTCTAGTAACAGAGTGCGCTTTCAAAATTTAAGTATTCAGTTAAAAACCGACATAATTTTTATACATATATGTAAATCTTTAATTAATATATATAAAGAGTTTTCTAATAAGACATAAAAAAGATAATTATTTTTTTCTAATAGTCTGAATTTTGTCAGGAAATATCGAGATTAATAAAAAAAATTTGTAATTTTTTAAAGTTTTTGTATCGTGTATTATAACAACGAAAAATTCAATCTTCAAAATATTTTTAAACGAATTTTCTAGAATCAAATTCAGTTTTCTCATTTTATTTTGTTTTTGAAAACATATGCTTCGAAGTAAAAATTTAAGTTTCGGCAAGAGAAGAAAGTCCGCTTGTGGTATATCAGATAAATATAGCGATTGCTGAATGGTATTTTTAAAATTTTTGGCCTGAAATTCGATCGTAATATTAGCATTGTGATCATGCAGCAAAGTCTGAATTTTCTTTTCATTAGTCTGGTCTTTTTCGATTAATATTCTCGGATAATATTCTTTATTTTCCAATTTATCTTAATTTTTTGTTTAAATTAATTTTCTATAACTTTTTTAGTAATATCAATACTAAAAAACTGAATTTTAATAGAACACTCAATAATTTTCGAAGAAGTTAAATTAATTTTTAAAATTTTTAGTTTAACATTGGAGATGTTGATTTTATTTTAATACATTCTACACAGTTTTTGCGGATTTTATAGAAACTGTTTTCCTTGGCGAAAAGCAATTTATGCTTTAATAAATCCAAGGATGTATTTTCCTAATAGTTTAACAAAATTTGTTAAATTAGAGTATTCCAAAATCAATTCGATAATTTTTTGAACATGCATCCTTATTATAAAATATAATTTCCACAACATTAAGTCCAGAGTTATTACAAACTTAGTAGCTTGTTTTATTTAATTCAATGTAAATATGGTTTCAAAGTATTTAATTTTAATAAATTTAATTCGTATGAAAATGAGACACAGTGCGCAGCAACATCCGCTCTCTTAAGTGCTCCATGGCGGATACGTGATTGAATGTTTTGCGTTGGAAGTATGATGTGCTGCAATTCTTATACATACATGTATGTATGTAAGTATTTCAAATCTGTGAATAGATATATTCGACATACATTTCAGATTTTTCCTTGTATTTATTTATTTTATATTTACGCATTGAAAATTTTGACGAAAGCAATTCAATCAAAGCGGCTTTTTTACGGCTTATTGATACTCAATTTATGGATTTTAAGAATCTGTAACCCTAAATTGTGTGGCGCATATTTTTTATATAATGCTCACTTCTTTGCCTTAAATAAAAAACTGTATGTTGTACTTTTCAGAAAGCTAGTATTTATTTAGGAGTTATTATTTTTTTGATATTTACGCATCAAAATGCACCAGAAAATAGAAACAACCAAAAATCCACTGAGGCTCATATATTTATATGTACGAGTAGCAGCAGCTATTTACATATACACACATATGCTCTGTTCATTTATTATAAGAATATATTTATTTTTGTATCTTCCTATACGCAACGGATATGCACAGCAGCCGTCCGACAAACCAGCATGATCAAATGTTGGCGGAGCAGGAACTGACGCAATGGGCTTTCACACAGTTTGCTTTAGTTGGTTGCAGTTGAGTAAGTTGCGGTTGGTTGGTCTCGTTTATTTTATTTTTACTGCAAGCATTTTTGCTTTTTGGCTGGTCAAAAAAAGGATTTATTTATTATATATGCATATAAAAATATATAAATAAATTTACTGTATGGAAATTAAATGAATTTTAAAAGGCTGCAAAAACTACGCAGTTTCCATGAAACCGGAAGTTCAAGTCCGCAAGTCTGCATGACCAAGGGAAGGAAAGAAAAATAAACTTCAGTATAAAGTGTAGAAATATTCTCTTTGAAGACAAATGTATGTAAATTTCTGATGAGCTGTAAAGTATATGAATTCATATGTATACATATATGTTCTCCTCAGATATCCAAATGTAAATATGTATTTGAAATATACGAATTTCTGCTTTTTCCATTGCACTCTAAGCAGAATTTACTTTTTTCCGCCGTTGAATGTTCTCAGAATATCTCGTGCTTACGTTGTGCTTAATTGTTTGATTCATAAGTAACACATACATGCTGCTACTGGACAAGTCGACCCTTAAATAACAACAGTGGAAAGTCAGGACTGCTTCCTTCCATCTTAAAATTAAAACTCTGCCACTTAGTGGGTCCGGACATATGTATATATTATTGGCGCTTTGTAACCGCTGAAGCGGTTTTCGGTCGAGCTCCTCCTCCAATGTGTGGTTTTGCGATTTGACGTTTTTCCAACAGCTGATGGTATTTTTATGAGGAACTTTATTTCATGTCAGAAATACACTCGGAGGAGTTGAGAATTTAGCTCAATTTTTTTCTTAAATTAATTTTGTATAACTTTTTGGATGTTAGTACGACACCAAGATTTGAACCCGAGCCTACCGAATGGCAGTACGCAATGCTAATCACTCGGCTACCGCGGCCGGATGTACACCGTTTATAATTTTAACAGTTATCATAATTGCCTAATTTTTTTAACTATTTACCACTGTAAACATCAAACAATAGATTTAAGTTAAATTTGTCTGACTTTTGAAAGTAATTTACTTTTAATTTTGGTTTTTTATGAACCATTACGTTTTTTCTCAAAACCTGTAGATAAATTTCCTGATCTCGCGATAAGGAAAAATCCGATAAAGCACTAGATAACCTAAAAACAAAAATTACTCTCTTTGTTCAATTTATTCAAGATAAATCTCCAAGGATTTGTGATGGTCACCTTAAGGCACTTCATTGGAACTGAGTAAACATAAACAATACAAATTTTATTTTAATGTAGGTATGTTAAGTTATGTTGTAGTGGCTACCGCTCTGTTGAGTCAGATTCACTTATGTCTGTCTAAGACCCTTTGCGATGCCACAAAAACTTGACCATCAGGCTTCATTATCTAGCCATTTTGATTCTCTAATGTACCTTATTAGATCCATGACTTTGACGTCTATCTTTGATAGACCTCCCAACAGTAGGGGCCCAAAATTCCGGAACCTAGCCCTGCTCAAAGCAGGACAGTCGCATAATAGATGGGTGATCGTCTGCTCTTCTTCATTTTTAAATTAATTTTTGTTATTTTTATTATTTATTAATTTTTTGCAAGTAGCAAAAGGCATACCAATGCATTTTTTATCGAGAATAATCTGCTGGGTCGTACCTTGCCTAGAAAGTTCATCCGCCTTACAGTTTCCCTCAATGTCCTTGTGACCAGGGTTCCATGTGAGGGACAGTTCAGTACTAATTTGGAGTTTAGCGTAAGCGAGCTCAGTGTTTTTATTGCTGCCTGACTATCGCTGAAAATAAAGATATCCTTATCTTTAAAGTTGGCTCCAATTTGCTTTGCAGCCTACATGATAGCAGATACCTCCTTCTATGATTTCTTCAAAAGACCCGAAGCGGTGACTCCCAAGCCACTTTGGCTCCGTCGAAAAACCAGCTAGCCAGGGAATCAAGACCTCCCCTTTCAAAGTTTCCATGTAGTTTCTGATCATTTCAAAATCATCTTGTCATGCATTTCAGTTCTTCATCTTGCAACTTTTTCGGTTGGCCGGCAAGCTATTTGTCTTTGACGTTAAAACTATTACTTTTGAAGCATCGAAACCACTGCCTACATGACTTATCGATCGGCGCAGATTTATCATAAAATTACACAACTAATCTATTAGCTTCAGCTTCAAGCTCAAAGCTCGATGAAAAAGTGGACTGTGTAATCTAATCTAAGATGCTCTCGATAAATATGAACATGGTACTATCAGACTACTTTAGCGCCTTTTAAGCAGAACGCTTTGCCGTGTGGCTGCTCAAACCAATGGTAGCAGGACAATCTGTTACGATATATTCCGACAGTCAAACTGCCATCAAATCTCTGCAATGTAACAGTACCACCTCGAAAGTGGCTATAAAATGTAGAAGCAATTTGAACGAAATCTTTACTAGATACAAGAGTGAAGAAAAGTAAGAAGAATACCTCCACTCCGTTGGAAGGACCAGGTAGGGAAGGACCTGGCTGTACTTGCTATTTCCAATTGGCGCCACACAGCAAAAAGAAGAAGCGAATGGCACAATGCTGTTAACTGAGCTGAAATCGCGTAAGCGGTGTCTACGCCAGTAAAGTAAGTAAGTAAGTTTTCACGTAGGACAATAGGACTTTTTGCAAAGTACTAGTATTGTACTATGAGCAGCACTACCCTTCTCCAAAACGATTTCTTTCAGAAGAACAGAAAATTTATGTATTTCTAGTACTTTATTAAATCATGTAAAATTTGCAATTTTTCAAAAATAAAGTTGAAATTCAATGTAATGAAAATTTGGCAAAATATTTATGTAACAAATTAATACCGTGATTATAGAGGAATAAATTCGTTTTTTTATTGATTGATGCGAATTTGCATTCATATTCTGACCTTTTGTTTTAAACAATAAATTTATCTGATTGCACTCAACGTCTGTTCGGTGAACAATTTTTCTCGCCGCTGGCGTAGGTATCAGCGAAATGCGAATTACATTCAATGCGCTGCAATAATATTGGTTTTCATTGGAAATTCAAACATTTATGAATTTATTTAAAACGTAAATTTAACGCTTTGTTTCACTTTTTACATACTGCTTTAAGAGTTCAGTGGAAGCGAGCTAAAATGTATTTATTTAGTAAAATTGTTTGAAAACAAAAAAAAAACTGCAGGGAAAGAATATATGCCGCGAGCTAATAATTTTTTCACTTTGCGTAATCACGTTTGAAAGCTTTGCTTGTTAACACTTTGTTTCTAAAGCTTCATTTTACATATATTTAAGCTTTTTTTTGAAAGAGTATTCTTTTTAACCCCGTCAAGTATTGAAATGAGCTCTGAGAAACGATACATGCCAGATTTCATTCAGTTTCCTAGGAGATTTCAGAGTTTTACCTTTTACAGCTTAGTTTTTGTTCGATTTTATATTTCAATTGGCTACTTAGTTCAACGCAGCACTGTTGGCAAGATTGAATTTACATAGCCGTTTAAGTTTCTTGGATCAAATTCAGACATATCAGCGTAAGAGCAGCTCAATTTCGACTCAAAGTTGTCTATCTCTTCTCGCAGGTCTTTTCCCAGATGGAATCAGGTCTGGAGTAATTTTAATAAGATTGCTTTCGTTCGTTGGACTTTGGTATTTGTCTTTCGTTAGCTGAGCGGTAAAGTAAATTAGGTTGATTTTTCTAATTGCGGTCGCCCCTCGGAAGGGAACGTGTATTCCTTTGTCATCAATTGATAATATGGATTCACAGTCTTCGATTGTTTCATTTCAACTGCCATTTCGCAGGGTAGAAACCTGTTCCCTCGGTTACATCGGTCACTACCACGGTAAGTGATTGGCAATCTTCGGATCTATGGCAAATCAGGCA
The DNA here is from genome assembly GCA_037013455.1 of Ceratitis rosa. Lineage (NCBI taxonomy): Eukaryota > Metazoa > Arthropoda > Insecta > Diptera > Tephritidae > Ceratitis > Ceratitis rosa. The sequence continues at coordinate 5,753,031 of JAWMAG010000030.1, read as the reverse complement.
CTTATAACCAATTAATAAATGGGTTATTTCAGCAGGGCTCAAGGTTAATACTGATAAACCAGACATTGTCTTATTTACAAGGCCAAAGGTGGGTGATGACACTTTACAGCTAAAGCCTGACACTAAGTATTTGGGACTTGTGTTGGACAGCAAGCTGTCATGGACAGTGACTACACTTGGGGTCTCTATTTTCCACTCATTCATTGCTGTTGTTGAGCCAATACTTTTCTACGTAGCTTTAATAAGGTAGAAAGCTGTATACAAAATTACATATCTGCATAGGCTGGAAAGAGTATTAAGACTTTCAATGATCAGCATCACTGGGGCACTCAGAACCACCTGCAGCGCTACATGCGATTTTGAGCATTCCTCCAGCAAACCTGGTATCAGAAAACAAAGCATTCCTATCTGCTTGGAGGCTATGTGCTTCCAGATAGCTGAAAGTCAGGACTTACGGCACAATAGTATAGCGTTACCCCTGAGCGTGCGATTAGACTACCTGAATTTCGGGAAGCTGTTTTCAGCTACAAAAGAGGTAAATAGCTAGAAAAAGGTCTGAAATATGCAGACAAAGCTCCAAGATGAAATATTATATTTGCTAAAAAAATGGCGCCAGAGTTACTGAAATCTGCTGGCTTTCAAAGGAAAAAAATACACATCTATGTGGATAGCCAAGTACAACTTCTGTTGTGATCGCATTATCTAAAAAGAGTGTGTATTTACTGGGTGCAAGGCCACACGGGCATTGAAGGTAATGAGATAACTGACGAACTTGCTAAAGAGGGTGTCTATTTAAAACAAGACGCTGCATCGAACCTTCCACTTCCACTCAAGGAATAAATAGCAATAAGTAATAATTCTTCTTGGCGGCCGCGGTAGCCGAGTGGTTAGCATTGCGTACTGCCATTCGGAAGACTCGGGTTCAAATCCCGGTGTCACCAACATCCAAAAGTTATGGAAAATTAATTTAATATCAAAAATTAAGTTAAATTTTCTAATTGCGGTCGCCCCTCGGCAGGAAATGCCCATCCCTCCGAGTGTATTTCGGACATGAAATAAAACTCCTCGTAAAAAACCATCAGCCGTTCGGAGGAAGCTTAGTATAAACTGTAGGTCCCTCCATTTGTTGGAAAAACATAAAGACGCAAAACCACAAATTGGAGGAGGAGCTCGGCCTAAAATTGCTTCCGCGGTTACAAAGCGCCAATTATTATTATTATTATAATAATTCTTCGTCAGCCGAATAGTCTCTGGGAAGGAGATAAGGGCTGTATAATCGCCAAGACTATTTGCAAAACATACAACACTAAACTCAAATGTTTATACTATTTCTGGCGTTTCATACGTTTAATATAAGTCTGACTGTGGACAGAAAATGTAGGAAATGCAAGGAATATGTAGAGATAGTGGACCGTATAATCTGTAAATGTCCGGCTTTCGAAAGACAAAGGCTTTGTATACTTGGCGCAGAAAGGCTACACGATCTTCTACCGACAATGGTCAAGGGGCCAGAACGACTACTAAAGTTTGAGAAAAAACAGCAGTGTTCTTTACAGTGGAGACGCAATAGGAAAGTAGCAGTACAGCTTGGTAGTATGTAGTGTGCCTGGCAACACACTATGTAAGGCCCAAAAGGTCAGCCAACTTAGCCTAATCTAACCTACATCGGCCAGTAGATCATTTCCTTGGTTCTTAAATAATTATGGGATTTTTGGGGTTGCCTTTTTGTTTGTACTAAATACTACTAAATAGTAAAGACCTAAACTGAGGTCTGGTCTGTGGTGTATTTTTTATATAATTTTCGAACCTGTTGTTAAAACGTGCCATAGTGTTGAAGAAATAATATAAAACTGGATTATATATATTTTCTTATGAATTCGGAACAATGCATCAAAATATTTTTTGTTTTTTCTAAATTTATCAGATGATTTCGTAGATATAACTAGGCCATATTTTAATATATTTGGTGAACGAAGATGAAAATCGAAAAACAATGAAAGCCTGGTGGCCGCAGTTCGCAGTTTTTTAACTTCATCAACTGTGAAGAGATTAATTGAAAAATTTCAGAAGGCGGTGAAAATCCGAGAAACTCAATTACCCAACAACTAAAGCCTAATAGCAATGTACAACGAAGATAGTTTGTTGAATGGAATATTTAGTAAAATTTTTGAGCAAATCATCCTAGGCGAACAGCCCGTGAGACCTTCCAGATCTTGAACTCTTTCGTTTTGGGGATCAAAATTGACCCATAGACCCTGTGATTTAACACTATTAGATTTATTTTTGTGAGGTCTACAATCTATTGCAACATGTCAAAAAAGTGGATATTCAGCTGTGCAATGAAATTCCTCCTCATTTATGCAGAGTAGTCAAGGACAAGGCTATTTGCCTAATGTGCTCCTCCATAAAGAATACCATCCTATGTACTTTATGATTCATTAAAAAAGATACAATCGAAAGACTAAAAACATAGTTTTTCTTTAATTCCAATTTTGCATTCGTGACAGCCTTTATAAGTCTGAAGAACTAAAGGTAACAAAAGACACACACGATGAACGGCTAGTCAAGTTGTTAGTATCAAAAATGTATATAGTATCAACGCGGAAGCCGCGGTGGCCGGGCGGCTAACATTACATACTGCTATTCGGAAGGCCAGGGTTCGAGTCCTGGTTCGACCAATATCCGACAGTTTTAGAAAATAATTTAATTTGTTTTCTAATTACGGTTTCCCCTCGGAAGGGAGTGTAAAGCCCTCTGAGTACATTTCTGACAGGAAAAAAATGCTCCTCATAAAAAACTATCAGCCGTTCGGAGGCGGCTTAGAATTTAACATAAGTCCCTCCATTTGTTGGAAGACTATTAAGACGTACACCATAAATTGGAGCAGAAGCCCTGAGGAAAATCGCTTCAGAGATTACAAAGCGGCAATTTTGTGAAACAATAGAACAAAAAGTTGTCTACCAATTTTGATAAATGAAATGAATAAAACGAGTTCTAGAGCAGGATATAATTATCGTATCAACGAAATTGCGAAGGAAGGTTAAAGTTGTTGCAATGGAAACGAATTTTGACTACAGAGAGCCTTTACGAAAGGAAATTAGAATTTTGATATACTCGCAGCAGACAAACTCGTCTTTCATCTGAAGTAGTAAAGGCAGTGTCCGGCACAATCCTGAACGCTTGAAATGTTTATTCTATTTAGCTTCTTGTTAGACAATGAATGATTTGATGACAGTGAAACCAATTTACTGTAAATTTTTGAGTATGACAGTCAAGCGAGCTAAATAGTTTGAAACCAAATAACTATACTAAAACTGGATACTCAAAGAAGCTCGATGTGTGGGGGCCACATCTGCAAATCGCAGGATGGTGACTGGTGATGAAAAGTATATCACTTACAGCAATGTCGGTCGAAAACGGTCGTGGTGGATGGACAGTGAGCCGGCACAGACGGTCTCCAAGCCAGAATTGACGGCCAGGTAGTGTTTGTTGTGTGTTTGGTAGAATTGGCAAGGAATCATCCACTATGAGCTTCTCCATACCGCCAAACTCATAATTACGACCTGTACTATAAGCAGTTGGACTGTCTGAAGGAAGGTAAAAGCCCAGGTTGGGACAGCTTTGGCCAACAGTGAGCGAATTGTGCAGGGCAACGCCAGATCACGCATATCTATAGTGACACACCAGAAGCTGCGAGAGCTTTGTTGGGAGGTTCTTATGCATCCACTTTATAGCCCGAACTTCGCACCGAGTGATTAACATCTGAGCATGTCTTTGGCGAGTGATTTGGCTGGTGAAGAAGAGTTTGCCCATAAGGGGTAGGGTTTCTATGGAAAAGGTAGTAATGACATTACCTTTAAAATGGCAAAAAGTTATCGATTCAAACTTAGATCGTATAATTCTCTTTATGGGAAATGAAGTCTTCAATTTAATTTGAAAATAAGAATTACATTTGAGATACGAGTACATATTTTTCTAAAAAAATTCATAAAAAATTACAGGTGAGGAAGAGAACCAGCTGCTGAACCACGCCAACTATTCCTTCCACAATTGAAAGGACTTTTATGGCATTTATGAGCAATTGCTTGATTTAAAAACTTTTAATTATTAAACCACAAGTCTTAATTAACGCACAATTATTACGATATAAAGACTTTTTTCAACCTACGCTCCTATTGATAACTCATGTTTGGCCTGTCTTCTATTCTGATGGGTTAATTTGTATTTACGACTATAGCTTAAGATATTACTACAGTGTAGTTGGCCATTATTATGCTGCTTCTAAGCGCGGGATTAACTTGTCGTGATGAGACTAAATGTGCAATTAAAACTCATCAAACGGTAATACTCGTATATGTATATGTATATATATATATATATATATATATTGTGCACGCATAACTTCAAATATGCTCTGTATAAATTTTAAATGAATAATCAAATATAACTTATTCAACGCATGAAAATTTCAAAATGCACTTAGCGCACATAAACACGTACACACTCACACAGACACACGCGCGGAAATATGCAGTTAAACGTTTATTTATTGCAGCATTTAAGCTTTACCTCAAGAAGGGAGCAGGGTGGCTGACACCTTTACAACTCACCCCAAATGGCTGTGCACTGATTGTGATTTAAAACCTATTACGCTTGATGTGCGGTGCTAATGTTGAATTGTTCGAATTAGTTGTTGTTAATCCAACTACTTTGCGGGAATTCACTAAACATTGCAAACTAAATTGAATTTACGATACAAATTGCGGAAATTGGCGTTTTAAATCTACACACATACAGATCGACACACATACAACTACGGCGTACACCTCTATACACCAACAAATAATTTATTATTTGCTTTAAGAAAGGGTAAATGCTTGCCAACAAATTGTGGGCGGATAAACCATTTCACCTGCATTGGCCAATAAATTTGTTGAAATGATTTGTGTGTAGCAAAAACCCAAAAAAAAGAAGAAAATAAAAAAATAAAAAATTACAACCAAACGTTTCGCAAAAAAAAAAAAACAAAAAAAACAGCTGTGTATCGGCAAAAAGGTTGGCTAGTGCGATTACGTAATTTGTGTTGTAACACCCAATCAATCCTCAATTGCACAAACGAGCCAAAATCGAATTGCGGTTTGACACGACTACAGCAGCGCTTACAAAAACAAAATGTAAAAAAAAAGATAATAATAAAAAATAAAATAAAAAATTTGAAATAAAAACACACACCAACATATATTCTGTGCAAAAATAAAATGCTAAAATTGTGTTCGAAACATATAAAAAGTTGCGAAAATAACTATTTTTTATCGAAAATCCCACTCGCACATATGGCTGCAATACAAAAAGTTTATAAAAAAATGCTTTTAAGCCAATTTTTAGTAAATGTTATTTGTTAACTAAAAATAGAAAAATACATACGTAAATCCATTAAGTGATTGATTAGCGTTTAAGTGTAGTGGCTTGATTGGGATATTTATTGTGGTTTTGCCATTTAATATTTTTTTTCGAGATTTTCGTACTGAAGTTTATAGTATATTTATATATATGAGGTAGTAGTAAGCTGATAGTTTTCACCTAAACTGTTCAAAATGTGGGAAAAATATAAAAAAATATATAATAAAGGGTTATCAATTTCATGGTCTCAAAAGTAAGTGACAGCTGACCGTCAAGCAAAACATGTTTTGTTTTAGCACAAAGTCAGGCATATTAAAAATGGATTACTTAACAACCGCACAACGCGTTAACGCGTATTAAAATCTACAACAAAAATTGTGACTCAAACGTGGCCAATTCTCGTGTTTCAACCAAATGGAAAAATTTTAAAGAAATTTGAATAGACTGAATCGGTTACAGATATTACTCGGCATGTGCATCATCGTTTTGCTCGTTCCACCCGTGCTACTGCAACTGAAGACCCAAATGTGACCATTTCGCGGCGTTCTCAAGATACGACACATTATGGCATATTTTGCACTGGGACTAACATCTTCGTCCATATAAAGTGCAGCTCAAACAACAATTAAAGCCAGACCATTCACAATGCCATACATCGTCGCTTTGGGTGCTTGAACGACAGATTTTCGAACAAAGTTTTCTTCAGCGACGAAGCAAATTTCTTCTACGGGAGAGACGTGAATAAGAAAAATTGTCACATTTGGCGCTACGAGAATCTTCAAATAATTGAAGAGAGATCATTATATAAAAAAAAACTATCTGTCGGGTGCCCTCTTTGAAAACGACAACGGTAAGTCTATCACAGTCAATTCGTGACGCTATGGTCGTGAGATAACCGATTTTTTTTATCTGTAATTGAAGAACACGACTTGGAAAATTCGTTGCTTCAACAAGATGACACACAATACGAACGAATGTGGCCTTATTGCGGAGAAATTTCCCGACCGCGTAAGCTCTCATCTGATACCGTTGGACTTTTTTGGTGTGACTACGCGACGGTCCATGTTTATTCGAATAAACTTTTAACTCTTGAGCACTTGAAAACAAACATTCGTCAAGTTATGGCTGGGTTACCGCCAAATAAGTGTATTGTACTTTATGTCAACAATGACCTTAACTGAATCGAAACTTGTGAAACTTTTCGATGCGGTCATTTCGTATTTTACATACAACGCCAAAGATTCAAAATTTACATATATTTGGAAGTTAACAAACAAAGCTATTTAATGAAATTTATTTACTTTTATTGGATGAGTGCATAAGTTCGTGCCCGATTCCGCTGGATGCCGTACGAATCGTTTGAGAGTGGCGCTCGTGAAAGAAATATATACATATTATATATCGTTGGAAAGGTGACAACTGTAAATCAAGCATAAAATAACTTCATTTTGATTTGAGTTGCTTAGTGAAAAGACGCATGGAAGATGAACAACGAAAAAGATCATATGCGTCATATTATGTTATACGAATTCCGCAAAGGAAAAACAGTGGGCGCTGCAACTAAAGATATTCGCGAAGTTTATTTGGACCGTGCTCCAGCACTCCGCACAGTAAAGAAATGGTTCGCGAAATTTCGTTCTGGAGATTTTAACCTCGAAGATCAACCTCGCAGTGGACGGCCTTCTGAGCTTGATGACGATGTTCTAAGGACTTTAGTTGCGAATAACTCACGTATTTCGACAGAAGAGGTTGCCAGTGAATTGAACTTCAACAAATCAACTGCGTTTCGTCGTTTAAAAAAGGTTGGGTACACTTTGAAGCTCGATACATGGGTGCCACATCAGTTGAGTGAAAAGAACAAAGTGGACCGTATGTCAACAGCAATTTCTTTGCTTCGATGGATCAAAAACGAACCTTTTTTGGATCGGCTCGTGACTGGTGATGAAAAATGGAACGGAACCGATGTCGAAAGGTGGATTGCATCCGATGAAGGTACTGCTGTGCATTTGGTGGGATATCCGAGGCGTGATCTATTTTGAGCTCTTGCCAGCTGGAGAAACGATCTCTGCCAACAAGTATTGTCAGCAATTGGTCGAATTGAAGAAAGCAATTGATGAAAAACGTCCGATTTTGGCCAATCGCAAAGGAGTTCTATTCCATCATGACAACGCCAGGCCACATGTTGCAAAACCAACCCTGGCCAAACTGAAGGAGATGAATTGGGAAATCATGCCGCATCCCCTATATTCACCCGACATTGCACCTTCTGATTATCATTTGTTTCGATCGCTGCAGAACAATTTGAATGGAAAAAAATTTAAAAATGTGGAAGACGTCAAAAACCACCTTGACACCTTTTTCAACGAGAAACCGCGCGATTTCTATGAATCAGGCATCCGTAAATTGGTTGAACGTTGGGAGTGGATTGCCGAACATGATGGCGAATACATAATTGATTAATAAAAGCGCTTTCTTCAAAAAATTTCAATTTTAGTTTGCACTTGAAATCGGGCACGAACTTATGCACTCATCCAATATTTCAGAAATCACGAAATGTATAACCCTTTTTTCTACGAAGTTTTTACGGCTAGTAAAATTTGTACATCAGGGGTGTGGGCGAACTAGAAAAAGTGGAAAATATAAATAAAAATAATATTAACACATAACGTGCTGTGCTACAAAGACATTGAAGTGTATTTCTTATAGACTACTTGTCCTCCACCATTCTTATCTGCTGTATGCTCTGAAATATAAATGGCGTAGAGAAATATAATAAGGAGTATACTTCATTTATTATCCATGTAGGCTATCTGTATTTTAAAAAGGATTCATACTTCCTGAATCGAAAGTGCTCCAAGTAATAGTAGGTCCTAAACATACTGGCCCATTATCTATTAACCATTACATCTCAAATCACGGATGTTTTGAGTCTTCAAGTACAATTTTTCGAAGTATAATTTTAAAATATTTTAACTCTCCAAAAACCAACTCCGATACAAAATAAGTAACATTAATATTTAATAAACTAGAGCTGATATAAATTCACCAATTGGGCAACTGCCCCAACTCGCCTGACATCGCTGGTTCGATGAACAATGTAACAAGCGACCTATGGTGATCATCCCATCAGACCATTTGCGACAGGCATCCCGACAGCGAATCACCGGGCACTTGTTAACTTTAAAAAAGCAGACTAGTACGACTTCACGGAACTTAACGAGAAAACTTTCAGTGCTCTCCGCACCCAAACTGTCGTTATTACTCAGGAATGTCTCTTCCACAAGAAAGTCATGACTGCTACAAATTGCGGAAATCCGCTAAAATTTTGCTACTCAAGCAGCTGATTAAGCATCAGGACGCGACCGCATACACCCAATCACGGATATCAGAAAACTCATTTTGAAAAACGTTTCACCGACATAAGCGGAACAAGTGGTAGGATCACTTGAGGTCCTGCAGCCTCTCTTCTGCCCCAACCAAGTGTTTGCCAAATCAGTGTCAAGCCCGATAAGACAAGACGACTGATAGTAAATTTCATGCTATGACCCCACCTCACCACACCCGAAGAAGGGCAGTAGATATTTTGACTGGCTTTTTACATTACATGCTTTGGTTGACAAATTGAAACGGTAAGTGGGTAGCCATCTGCCTGAGCTGCCAAGTCCTAGCGCGATACTTGATTACTCCAGGTGAGGGTAAAAAGTCTCCATATTCAGCGAGCCAACAAAGCAGTGTCATATCGGCCGCTATCCCATTTTTCTCAGTAGTGAATACACTTGGGACATTGTTGCATCCGTCATTTACACACCACCTGAGCTCAGCAGCCCATCAGCACTGCATCCTCAAAGAGCACTAAGCACTGAACAAAAATGATTCTCTGCATGAACTGGCTTTGGCAGTATGGGAGCTGACAAAAGCTTTTGACACGGTCAACTACGTAGTGCTGCTATCGGACATTGAGGAATTCGCATTATCGCTGGGGTTGAAGAGGTACTACCTGAGCAGGCGACAGTTATCGTCAGAGTTTCGAGGTCACAACTCTAAAACCGAAAAATTAAACACAGATTTCCTTTACATTTTGAAGTTGCCTCTTCCACCACAGGTGGTTTCCCTGATCTCATTTGCCAATGACTGTGGTATATTGCCGTCTGGCCAGAATATTAATTATCTCTGACTTCTTCATGGCACGACAACTACAACTTCATCAACTCGAGGAAGGAGTACCGGTGTTAGTGTTAGTGTTGAATGTGAACGTTGATTACATAAAAATTCCGACAATAAATGACCCGAAGTTAATCCCCACAACACAGCAATTACTACGAAAGTAAAGAGCGGCAATCTAATCCTCGAATCGCTAGGCGGCACCGGTTGGATGAAGGGGTGAAAACAAAGTAACGTTTCTCGCAACTTAGTCCACATAGCCCAGGAGCTGTTGAAGAAGTTACAAATCAGCCAAACCTCTTAGCAACATGATAAGAAGCTTCCTGATATCACCCACACACCACTGATCCAGTGAAGTATGTATGCTTCCTCAGCATAATGGTTTCCTGTGTAAGCAAAATCTGGAGACCATCCCAACATATACTTCCTGGAAGATGCATCACCACCTAGGCATATAAAGAAGGAAGGACTCGAAACTGTATCATAGAACCGAACCGCTGATCCCAACATACCCTCGAAAACCCGCTCTGAGAACCCTCTTAAACCAGCTCTCAGAACCCTTTTAAATCTACTCTGAGAACCCTCTTCGATGTTCCGAGCCCGTCGAAACATATTACTCCCTGAATTAGATGACCTCGTCGACCTAAACTAGTTTTGCCTGCTCTTATGGGGAGTTTTTCATGTGGCTAAAACAATAATAAAAGGATGGGAAGACATAAAAAAGAGCCTAAAGCCATGCAGGGATTTCCGCTTCTCGCGCAAACATAATTATGTTCTCAAATGTCAACACCCACAGAAAAATTCATTACCAAATCAATCCAATTTCATATCGTCAAACATTATATGAGTTTATATACATATATAGAAATTAATGAATAAAATTGAAAAATGTTTCTTGCAATATATGCGAGGTTCTAGTATTCACTTGTCTACGGGCCCAAATTCATAATGTAGCCTTTGATTTAATTAAAATCATAATCACATTAGGGATATGAATAATTAGAAATATATACAAGTGCACATATGAGGCATACAACTTCTAATCTCATACACATATATAGATATCTACGTAGATATGTGTGTAAGTATTACAGTTGACCGATTTGCATTTTCAGTACTTTTATCCAATACACGCACAACAACAACAACTGTACATATAAAGGCAAAAATTTGTAATTATAGAATACTCGAACTGTGGCAGTGCAGCGTAGAAAATCTCTAATTTGGGACTAGACACACGATTTCGCTGCGCTCCCTATAACAACAACCACCTACCAATCTATACCACACACACACACACACACACACGTATACCATACATCGTATGCAATGCCTGAAAATATGACGTCAGCACGAAGTGAGATTTGTGGCTCTCCCACATCTAGTACATACGAGTACACCGCAGCCTGTAATTTCATTCTTCTACAACAACTGCAACAATTTCAAGTATCGACAGCAATCAGCGTCCAAACAACAGAAGTGGCCATCGGCCATAGTACCAGAGTATTGTAGTGCAATTTTCCAATTGAAATTATCCAAAGGCTATGAGCATATTGCCGGCTTTAGCCGCATCAATATGCACAAGTTTTCAAAGAAAAAAAAAAATCGAATCAAGTTACACCCACACTTTTTCGTTTTAAGTGTGGGTGTAGCATGATCCCTTGCTCGTGTCTGCCTCAAGAGCGAAAAATCCATTTTGCTTTGTGAAATTAGAAAAAAGTCAAATCGGTTAAGTCAAGTCTGAAAATCGACTTTAATTGCATTTATAAAAGTGGTGAGATAGTAGTAGTGACTTGGCTAGTGGTGTCTTAAGCAACAGGCGCATAAGTGTTGAAGATGTGAAGGCGACAGGGTAAGTTTCACCTAATAAATTATGGCAGAATACCGCCACTGCAACTAGTGATACTAATTAAATTATGCTTCTCTACAGAGAAGAATGATTTAAAAAGTTGACGCTGAAATCGAAGTTTACCTCATAAGAAGAATGAGCGTGTGTTTCCCTCACGAAATTCCTTCTACTGATGCTTACTACCAGCGATGATTGTAGAAAATTATTTTAAAAAAATATTTCATAATTAGGTCGCCCCTCGTCAAGAAATGTCAACACCTCCGAGTATGTGTCTGACACGAAAACTCCTCACAAAAGCACAAATTAGTGGTAGGGGTCAGCCGATAAATGGCTCAAAGGTTATAAAACCCCGTGACCTCCTTGACATGCAGATTTCCTACTTAAAAAACCATCTAGTTCCAGCACTAATTAACACTTTCAAGGTTAATGTGGCCAAAGGGAACAGAACGGCTGGTGACAAGAATTGCTCTGCCTAGTGACAAGCACTAAATTTCTTGAGTCGTCCAGAAGTTTCGGTTTTGTAACAGTAGATATTTTAATCGGATTAAATTTTGGTACGTGCAGGGAAAATGACCATTCTTTGCTAAATGAAGTAAAATATCCCTTCGGCGCGGAAACTATTCGATTTTCGCCGCCACTTGCGAAGGGCATGCATGAAGGGCATATAAATTCTTTGATCCATTTTTTCGACAGATAAGATAAGTGTGTGAAAAGTTTGAGAATTCACAGCTAATACACTTCTCGTTAGTATACATTTCGGAATGTTGCAGTTGCAATTCTTCTCATTGATTAAATGGTTCTCTCACAGGTACTGTTGGCGTTTAGAGTTTCACAAAACCAAAGATTTTCATATGAAGATGTGGAGGAGGTAAAAGATTTTCGTACATAAGGCACTTGGTGACGATAATGACGGATGTATATACATATGTATGGCATAATAAAATATTTTTTAAGTTAAGTAAAAAAGTTAATTTTTGAAATATAAAAATAAAACTTTTTATTAATAACTTTGCTATTTATCAAAAAAAAAAAAAAAAAAAAAATAACTCATTAATTAAAATAAAATAAGAAACTATATAAAAAATTGAATGAAAAAAATAATAAACTAAAATCTAATTTACTGACTTACTTTACTGGCGTAGACACCGCTTACACGATTATAGCCGAGATAACAGTATTGCGCCCTTCGTTTCTTCTTTTTGCTGTGCGGCGTCAATAGGAAATACCGAGAACAGCCAAGTCCTCCTTTACCTGGTCTTTCCAACGGAGTGGAGGTCTTCCTCTTCCTCTGCTTGCACTGGCGGGTTCTGCATCACAAACTTTCAAAGCCGGAGTATTCGTATCCATCCGGACCACATGACGTAGCCAGCGAAGCCGCTGTCTCTTCATTCGCTGAACTATGCCAATGTCGTCGTATTACTCATACAGCTCATCGTTCCATCGTCTGTGATATTCGCCGTTGCCAACTCGAAAATCTTACGCAAAACTTTTCTCTCGAAAACTCCTAACGCCAACTCATCTGATGTTGTCATCGTTCATGCTTCCGCACCATATAGCAGTACGGGAACGATGAGAGACTTGTAGAGTTTGGTATCTTCTCTATGTACACTCTTATGGAAGATTGTACCTAATCTATTCAGCTCACCGGCTTATATTATTTTCTCCAGCACTAAATTAAAGAAGTCACACGATAAGGAATCACTCTGTCTGAAACATCGTTTGGTATCGAACGGCTCGGAGAGGTCCTTCCCGATCCTGACGGAGCTTTTAGTGTTGCTTAACGTCAGTTTACATAGCCGTATAAGTTTTGCGGGGATACCAAGTTCAGACATAGCGGCGTAAAGGCAGCTCCTATTCCTGCTGTCGAAGGCGGCTTTAAAATCGACGAAGAGGTGGTGTGTGTCGATTCTCTTTTCACGGGTATTTTCCAAGTTTTGGCGCATGGTGAATATCTGGTCAATGATTGACTTACCAGGTCTAAAGCCACACCGATAAGGTCCAATCAGTTGGCTGAAGGTGGGCTTTAGTCTTCCACACAATATGCTCGGCAGGACCTTATAGGCGATATTAAGGAGGTTTATCCCACGATATTTGGCGCAGACTGTGGTGTCTCTTTTTTTATGGATTGGGCAGAGCCCACTTAAATTCCAATCGTCGGGTTTGCTTTCGTCCGACCATATTCTGCAAAGTAACTGATGCATGCACCTTGTTAGCTCTTCACCGCCATGTTTGAATAGTCCTGCCGGTAGGCCGTCAGCTCCAGCCGCTTTGTTGTAAGCGAGCGATTGCTTTTCGAATTTCTTCATGGTCAAGTAATGGGGGTTTCCGGTTCACTATCTCCAGTTACTCCATTTTCACTGCTATTCAGCAGGCTGGAGAAGTGTTCTCTCCATAAATTTAATATGCTCTGGGCATCGGTGGCTAGATCACCTCTTTGTACCCTACAAGAGTCTGCTCCGGTCTTGAAACCTTCTGCAAGTCGTCGTTCGAGCATTACCTTTGTCGGCCAGCTTTTCAAGCTCTTCATATTTCAGATACGTCTTGCTTCCCTCTTCAGCTCTCGGTATCTATCCCATCACGCACGTATTGTGGTCAATTGCAACGTTGCGAGGTAGGCAGTCTGTTTTCTCTTAACTGCGATACGGCAGTCCTCATCGTACCAGCTGTTCTTGCGACCTTTACGAAATTCAATAATTTCGTTTGTAGCTGTACGTAGGGAGCTTGAAATGCCGTCCCACAGTTCCGGTATACCGAGTTGCTGATGATAGCTCTCAGAGAGCAGGAGTGCAAGTCGAGTAGAAAATCGTTCGGCGGTCTGTTGTGAATGCAGACGTCAGACTTTCCTTGTGTTTGTTGACGGGCGTTCTTCGATACACAGAGGCGCGTGCGTATCTTCGCTGCGACAAGATAATGATCCGAGTCGATATTAGGACCGCGGAATGTACGCATATCTAAAACACTGGATACATGTCTTCCGTCTATCACAACATGATCGATCTGGTTAAAAGTTTTCCCATCTGGAGGCTGCCAAGTAGCTTGGTAAATATTTTTGTGCTGGAATCTAGTGCTACAGACAACCATATTTCGTGCCCCGGCGAAGTCGATCAGCCCCAACCCATTAGGGGATGTTTCGTTGTGGAGGCTGAATTTTCCAGCTGTCGCACCAAAGATATCTTCTTTGCCCACCCTGGAATTAAAATCGCCAAGCACGATTTTCACATCGTGCCGGGGGCAGCGAGGACATCAACCACCTGGGCAGCGGCACCGAATTAGGGTACCGGACATTCCAGGATTCCAGGTGCATGCCCTCAAATCGTGATTCTTAATTCGTTTGTGGGGGTCGTTAACAGAAAGAGGGTATCTCATCCGAGGCGTTGTTAACTTTTTCATTGGAGCTGGTTTCTACGTGGCAGGTCCCAAACCCAGCGCACAACCTCGCTAGGCGAGTAAGTTTAAATTGAGTGTAGGAATAAAAAAATAAAATAAACTTTTAATAAAATAAAATAAATTAAAATAAAGTAAAATAAAATAGGTATAATATATTTTTTGCGACTGATTAGAAGTGTGTCGCCATATAGGTAAATGATATGTAACACTTTCAGGTCACTAAAAAATATTTCACCGAGGAAGTGTCGCCCACCCTGGAACCGCTTTCGCATTACTTTAAGGTGACGTTCTATATTTTTCCTCCTGAAATCTACTTCTCAGCACCTGCTCCAGGTCCCACTTTTTCCTCCGTAGTACATACTCTACGTAGAAGACTATGTGTTTCCAGTTCACCCCACTCTGTAGAATTATTGGAACGATGTTTTTCGAATTCAGGAATTTTACCAGGATCTCCAATTCCTCTCGATTCGTTTGCCATCGTGTGCGCTTAAAAAAATGTGTGCACGGTGCTGTCTTCAGTAGCGTCATTGTACATGTAGGACGACTTTTCTGCTTTGCCCATTTTATGCCGGGCCGTCCATCTGCCGAAAGTTTCTTTTTCTCAGCGACTTTGCCATCGGTTGTATGTATTTAGTTTTATGTCATCTCTTATTGTGTTTACACATGTTCCTTGACACTTTAGATCTCAAATTGTCATCCTTTCGAATGCCAGCACTAGAACAGCTGCACCTGACACTGTGCGGTATGCTGACGATAGTCTTAATGAGGTTGTAAGGTTGGATTCTCAGATATAGAACATCAGCCTGCTCATTGGAGTTCTCATTTTAAAGTCCTTTCCTGCAGCGTGTTGCATTTGTGCCCAGAAAGTTAACCTTGAATCCAATCTAATATCTAAATAGTTTATGACACTGAACGTCTTTGGGGTCTTGGATAAAGTCTGCATGTTTATTTCCAACGGGATGTTTTTCATTGTTAGTAGTAATAGCTCGTGTATTTCTGTGGCTAGTTTCGGAGCGCGCGTGTCAAAGTCTGCTTTTATTTCTTCGCGCCTCTTCAGTGTTATCGGAAGTTATTATCGCTTCGTTGTCATCTGCATATTCAATTAGGTATACATCATCCGCCATCTTTAGATTTAATATGTCATTGTAACTGACATTTCATAGATCAGGGCCGAGTAGCATTTCTTGTGCTGCAGCTGACGTAATCTTTAAACTTCAGAGACCATCTATAATCTGCTATAGAAGAACTCAGCCTTTGAGATAGCATCTTACCATTTAGGGAATATAAAAAATTTCGCAATTCTGGTAACATTCTCATTGGAGCCTTTCGATTCTCTGGGTCTATTTCCATACTGCCTCTTTGGCAAACCACCGCAGATAACGGGAGAGGCAAAAATGTGTGAATACGAAAAAATTGAGAGGCTGGCTGACAAGGATGATATTTGACAATTTTACGAGAAGATACAGTTTCCTACAGAAGACTTCAAGACCATAGCATACCCTTTTAAGACCCAACCAGGTGATTTAGCGGCCGATAACGTGAGTAAAGGAGGAGCGCTTCTCCAGTTTGCAAATTCCAGAATTCCCAATTAATCATAATGTAAAAGATTATGAATTTTCAGATCATAATGAAGTCCAAGTGCCAATTTTCGGCCTGTAGAACAATATACATAGCTGCAGGAGCTGATGGCTGACCTGCTATACAAATATGATTGTGAAGAACTGATATAGCAGTTTTGCAGAATTTGCTCGAAAGGGTGTACTCGTATGTTTGTCACATTTGGAACTGAAGAGTACTTTGGTTAATCCAAGCAGAGGAGAACGCCAAAAGCTATGCCAATTCCACTGGGATAAGTAACTAATTGGACCTTATAACACGAATGTACAACGATTTGTGGATATCTCATATAATTCAGCAAACACAGAGAATGAACAATTGACTTGCTCAGGTCGTCCGGCTGAACGATAACTCTTCATATCTGAAAGCACTCAGCACAGCACCCTTGGGTGGAAGTAGAGGATAACTTCACCCACTCAGTTGGAAAGGTCATGTGGAGAAGTAGCTCGGTCTGCTTTGATTGACCTCGAATGGCGGAGAGTAGAATCAATTGTCTTTTAACTCAGTGGGTTTCCTCTTGCTGTGAGTATTTTGGGCACCCCGACGATTATTTCATAAACATTCCCATTCTATGTGCTCTGATAGCTGCAGTAATGCATTGGGCAAAATGCTCAACAATATTAGTGTAATTACAAAACCTGGGGCATCCCTTGGTGTAATCTGCTTGGGAATGCCTTCTGACTGCATATATGTACATATAAATAATTGTATGTACAGTTGAATGTTAATATAAAGGAAAGTTATCAACAAACAGATAAAACATTTACAATAACTCCAATGAATAGCGATATACCTACATATACGTGTATGTACTCGTATGTTTGTCCATATGAAACGTGGAAGTGTACATACATATTCATATACATGTGTACGGCTGGTATGTATATTTGTGCCATATGAATGTATGAAATGAAAATACAACAATGACAAAAGTATTTCGCGTACAATTTAACACGCTCACCGCCTAGAGCCCGTCAACCACACAACCCTGCCTGCCATCTACTACGTCTACGTAAGATTTCGACATGTTGACTTCTAGTGCTGCTTCTATTGTTATTGCACTGTGCGGTAGAGGCAGCTAAGCAGTTGGAATGGTTTGACAGTGCAGCCAGGCGGGCAGGCATGTCTACCATCGTCGTCTGTATGCGGCGCGCTGTTCTCTTTTATTACTAAAGTGTCAGTGAATTGAGAGCTGCCACTTTGGTATACTTGAAGCGACGGGCAAGCACAAGAACCGCTTACTTACTACTAGACATGCAAGGCGTGGGGTGGGGGTAAAGTTAAAAAAGGCACGAGTCACGAGGAGCTGGAGCACTCGAGTTCGCCTTTTTTTTTCTTTTTTTTTACTGTTTAAAGCAATCAAGAAATGACAAAGCAGCTGATTTCAAAGATCCTCAACACAGCACAACAACAACTTACGCCAAATAGCAACAAAAATAACAAAGAGTTTAACGCCATCGATGGGTGCGTTAGCCGACAGCTCAAGGGTGCTGTGTATTGTTGTATTGTTAATACTTGGTTGGATGTACTGTATACATATGTACTGTTTGTTGCAGCCTCTTTGGGCTGGGGCTGGGCTGCATATTTCTTAGGAGACTGCTTCAAATGTGCACGCGCTTGTCGATGTGTCAAGTGGCATATGCCGTTTGCCTTTTTTGCGTTTATTGCCCTCTTCGCAATTGTGCAATTACACATATATACATATATGAGTAGTAAATATATACTCGTATGTGTATGTGGGGATATACCTACATATACGACAATGTTGTGTCGTGGCATGTTTCGGCAGCTTTCGTTGTTTCATTTTATTTCCAGTTATTTTTTTTTTGCTTTTTCTCTTACATGCTTTCTTTTCTTTCATTTGATTTTCGCGTAAGCGTTCGCCTGGCATTTTGCGATGTGGTGGAACGTGATTTTATCTCGACTCTTCAAGCTGCAATATTGCACTTGAATCTCGAGTATAAATGCAGCGTGTGGTAAGCGGGCTGCAAGTCTTTTATAGCCATATCCGCAGCTGCAATATATTTGAGTTTAAGCACTCGTATGCACACACATATACACTATGCTTGTGGGTGTATGCTGAAGTACACATACATACAGTTATATTTGGGTATGTGTAAATGTGTGTGGTAATTGAACTTTTAACCCGCCATTGTATTGCGACGTGATACGTTGAAAGCGTTGCAGAAAATGAGCTTTTTCCACTTTTCGCTTCATGAATTGGTGTTGTCTTTTGATGCAGTCCTTTGAAAATAATGCGGTTAATGAAGACTTCACAATAATCTAGTGGTACTTAATAAAAGCAAAGCTCAAGAAAGTTAATTTGTTAAAATAAGTCATAAACTAGCTTATCAGATGCTTATTTCGGTAGAGAAGCTGATAAAAGTGGGTTATTTAGTAACAAGTAGTTGAACTCTGCCAAAGCTGGTATCAAGAATGTGTTTTCAATGCAAGAGGATACGGAAAGACCACACCCGTTGGCTTCCAGTAAGCGTCTCGGATGTTGGGCGGATTATATGAAAATGGGGTGGCCGCCATTAGCTTCTCGTCCGAACCAGCCGGTACCAATTAAACTGCTAGAGCGGCTGAGTTCGCTTGGTTTATGTAAAGCCACTAAAGACCTGAGAACAAATTCGGAATCAGGAAACTCGCTGCTCACATAAGGCCCAGTGAGCGAGAGTAACTGACGTACCAGCAGTGTCAGAAAGTGGTGGAGGGAGCGGGTTTACTAAAGGCGCAGTGAGGAACCGAAGGTTGTACGCAAACTACGCTATTACGAGTATATGTAGATGCTGGGAATCTCCGTTTAAGTTGCCAGAGAACAACGAGTTTAGTGATGTTCATATGAGCTTGATCTTGATATCATAAATAAGCTTGGGGATGGGTAATTAGACTTGCGGGCTAACTCTGCCTAAAACTCCAAGTCACAACTTGTTTATGATGAAGATGTCTCCAAGATCTTGGATACACATATTTTTGTTACGAGAAAGTGACTGTAACGTCTTCCGAATTGACCTTGAAAATGCTTGCAAAACGGAACAAGGAATTGATAACACTTTTGAGGCAGGTGTTTAAGCCCGTCAACCCTCCGGAATCGACCAGGACTCCTACTTATTTCTAAAATCGCTGAGGATTAGCGCTCAGCTTCTACTTAATTCAAAGTTGGCATCGACACCCGGCGATATGGGGCACTATTATGTAGGGGATACTGCCATCATCATCTCAGCCGATGAGAGTATCATAAAAGATGGGTGCTTTATCGACAATGGTGAAGGTATACAATTTTGGGTAGCTCAGATTTGTCGTTGCCTCTGTTTGAAAACTTTAGCTTTTTGGTCCGTAATTCGATAAATATTGGTAGTATAGCTACTTTAATAAATAGGGGGAAAATGTATGTCTGAATCCAATATCATTTATTATTATTATATTTATTATTTACAACAAGCCATCATTCTTAGAAGTACCCTCTTACATAATGAATTAAAAACGTAAGCTATAATCCTATAGTGTCTTAACTACGGAGAGAAGGAGAGTTATATGGTGATATTTATACCCTTTGTTGGCGCATTTCTCAGGTTCTCAGGTGATGCCACTCTATCCTGTTTCCGCATACCAAATAGCACGCCATATTATTCTGTGAGAGTAGAAGGATTTAGAAATAATGGCGTTCTCTATAAAAATCTGGTATAAAATTATGGTAAGTGCAGCAGAAATATTCTGTCGAACAATATGGAAATGTGACGACTTTTTGCCAAATGAAATTCTGATCAATTTCGGTGAAAAGATCTGTTGTAAGAGTCGCCCTGATAGCACTCGGCAAGGTGGGATGCTTTCCTTTTTTGGATAATGATCGCCAACAATGAAATTGATGTTGCGCTCATGGTCAAGTTTAAATGCTTTAATGACCTCATGCTCAGGCATCTAAATGTGGTAATTCGAGCGAACAGAACTGATCTTCGCGGAAATCACGACGGACATAACTTTTCTTATACATCAGGAAGTATTTATACAGTCCCATCAGTGCAAAACGTGTGTCATTATATGTAATAGAAAGTATTTGGAGAGCAATCCTAGAGAAAATACGATGTTTTAAAGCATAAAAGGTATTCTGGATCTTCATAACTATATTGAAGTAAGCCTGCTTTGCTTTACGGAGTTTTTGTGTGGTGGTAAACGCAAAAAAATACTGTAAAACTTAGGTAGTCTGAATCTTTGGCCAACTGCATAGGTTATTGTATCTTCTAGCTGGCACCTTGTGGTTGCCTTTACGGGAGGACTGCAAAGAGCAAAATCACTAGAGCGAAAGAGAATTAAGCTTATCCACGGTAAGGTGTTCTATCACGAATTATTCATCGGCGGTGGATTCATTCTTCCACACAATTGAAACGATTTTTAGGCGGTGCTAATTAAAATAGTTGCAGCAGTATTTCTGCGGTGTGTAACTTCTGTGCTACAGACTGGGCCCGTAGTGTATTTGTTATCACTGTATGTGCACGTATTATGTAGGGGTACCACCGAACAAAGCGGAAATGAGAACTCCTCCGTCAACATCCGGATAGGTGTGTCTTGAGCTACGCAATGTTAACCGTAGAAAGGCAATTGGGAGCTCTGTCTGGTTATGGTCCTATCATAGTTCATGCATTAAGACTTGTGCTTTTTCAGATCGCGCTGTCGTTGTTGTTAGAAAAGAGAGTTGGAAATAGTATCTATGTTCTTAGAGCTATCCAACTCCAAGAATAAAAGAAGAGACTTTGACATTCATCTCTTCTTTTCATTAAAGTTGTTTAAACAACAGAAATAATATAAATAATAAAAATATAGAAAACTTTTCCCTCTTTGCTTCAGACAATTTGAAAAGTAATAATTTTTATCTTGCCAACGGAACTTAAAGATGCCCACAACAACACATTCATGCCAGAGATGCTAACAACAAAGCAATACAAATAGACATGGCCAATAGCAGCCATCAGGAGATCACCACTTTCTCTACCCACCAGCTCGACAGCATTCTTTTAAATGCTGCCTACAATAGCTGCGGAAGGAAACAGCAAAAGTTTCAGCAACAGCAACAGCAAACTAAAAGCGGCGCTAACTTTTTCTTAACTGTTTCCTCTGTTTCCGGTGCAAAAGTTGCATGTTTCATTTTGTTTTAATTTTTGCTTCATATTTTGTCTTATTTTTGTTTGTTTTCCTTTTTTTTCAATTGCTCTCGGTATTTGTTGTACTTTATACTTTTTTTTGGTTTTTTTTTCAGCTAAATGTTTGGACAAGTAAAAGTTGAATTTAAGTTTTTAACACACATTCAAAAATGTGTGTAAATATTTTTAGCGTTTGTTAATACATAAGTACATATGAACGTTCATACACGTATTTATGCATTAACAACACCTTTCTTTTTAAACTATTACGAGCATTCTACATAAATATATATACATTTTATTTTTAGCAAAGAACTTTCGGACTTGACAAGGAGTTAGTCAGACCACTGAGCAAGTGCACATATACCCGTACTTTGGGATATTATCATACACTCATACAGCATTAATAAAGTTACATTTGCAAAGTGGGATTGGTAAATGCTTCGTAGCAAATGCTCAGATCTGAAATGAGTTTTAAGCAAGTGTAAGAGCGGAAGTGGACATTTCTTTAACTTTTCAACTAAATAAGAGTTTTAAAAGACCATATATGTGGGGATACAAACATACTTACATACTGCTAAGTAAGTGAAGTTTTTAAGTAAAAATAATTTCTACGGCACTCACATGTGCTTATAAATATTTATTAATGAACCGAATAAACAGTACAAGGTTTTTAGAGTTTCTGCGGCTTAACGAATTTTCAAAGAACTGACTGGAAATAAAATTGAAATAAACATACATATGTCGTATGTAAATAGAATTCTAATATAAGCGCAGCTTGCCCGGAAATTCTGCTGCTTTAGCTCGGAAAAATTTCACATAAAATACATTTTTCCCCCTTTTTCTCATAGAAAAGGTTTGGGAACAAACTCTAACCCCACAGACTCACTTCTTATTCATAACAAGAAAAACTTTTCCCACTTCTCTTAATAATAACAAAGGATATGCTTACTTGACGCAGAAAGGCTAAAGGATCTTCAAACGACAATGGTCAAGGGACCAGAATGACTATTTCAGTTCGCGAAATGAACAGTAATGGTCTTTACACTAAAAACATAAGAGGAGTGTATCAGTGCAGCTTGGTCGCAAGTACGAGATTGTGTCTGGCAACGTTATCGATGTATTATCATCTATGTGAGACCCAATAGGTCAGCCAGCTCAATCCAACCTAACCTGAACTCTCTCAAGAATCAAATCTTAAAAATCATATAAATACTAAATTTAGCTGATGAATTGTTTTCTATAGCTGAACACTTTTAAATATCGACATTAAATAAACTCTTCTCCCTCATGACTCGGAAAGCTCCATACGTTATGTGAATAGTGCTCTTCGGATCGGTTGGAGCTCAAAAAGATGATGAAGTCCACTACAAGCGTTTTAAAGATCACGATTTCAAAGTGTGTAAAAAGATGTGCCTGTTAAACTGGTTGATGTTCTCGTACGGCTAAATGCTGACATCGACAAAATAACCTGAGGCTGATCGACTTAGCCGAGACCGAATTACAGCTATCCGTAGTACTAGCTTTCAGGACGAAAAAATTCATCAAGCTACATGGTTGTAACCAGATCGAAAATCGCGCAACCAAATCCAACATGTTTTGGTAGACTAACGCCATCTTTGACGTGTGCAGCAAATAACGCCTATCAGCAGAAACTTTAAAGGTTCGTAATCTAAAAGCTGCACTTACAACAGAAAGGTTTTTTACTCACCTTGAACTCCTGCTCTCTGATATACGAGTACTGTGGCACAATATCTTAAAGTTCCCTATATTTAGTTGGACCCAAACTATTTGTTTTCGACAAGTTCGAAAGAAGCGTTGTTCCAATGAGGTTTGCCGTACAGCGATGGAGAGAAAAAAGATTGCCTGCCTTGCAAGTCTGTGATCGAGAGCGACGGGCGTTGAGGGGATCTGGTAAATGAGATCCGGAATATAGTGAGTTTATGGAGAGAAAACTACGATAGCCTGCTGAAACTGCAGTGAATTCAGAGATGATGAAGGCGAAGCCCCAACCAATGAGGATAGTATGTAAATTTAATTATCCTGTTATGATGAAGTTCGAAAACATTTGCTTAATTGAAAGGCAATTAAGCGGCGGAATCCGACATGTGACTAGTCTCGGGAAATATCCGTGAAAGTAGGATGGACACACACCACCCTTAGACAATTTTAAACCTGCCTTTGACATAACGAAAAGTAGCTACCTCTCCGCCGTTTTGTCTAAATATGGTATCCCCGCAAAACTTTTACTGCTGCGTAAGCTAACGTTGCACAACACCGAAAGTTTCTGCCGGATCAGGAAGATCTCTCCGAGTCGCTCAATAGCAAACGAGCTGTCAGACAAAGGGAATCGTTATCGTAACACGAGTTTAAAATTGCTGGTATACGTCGATGATATTGATATCATTGGCCCCAACTGCCGTACCGTTGGTTCTGCTTTCTCCAAAATAGAAACAAGGGAAGCGTATGAATGTCGTAGTGAACAAAGACAATACGAAATAGCTCCTGTCATTAAACAAACGCCACTGTTGACAGTAATAACTAAAGCCAGCAGGTAATACTTTTAGCTGAGTAGGTAAAGATCTCCTTCGAAGAACAAAGAGCGCTACAAATAGATCATTATACCCATCCCAGTATACCGCCCAGAAGCAATGACGATGAAAACATCCGATTAGCAGATACTTGCAGTTTTTGAGAAGGTTTAGGGAACTTTGCGTATCAGAGACTGCAGACGATGGATCAGCGAAACAAGATACATCAATTTAACGCAATCGGTATAGTCTTAAAGCATTCACTACAGTATTCAATGGGATTCACCAGAGGTGAAAGTCCGCAATACGTTGAAAAAGTCAAGTAGGGAGTGCCTTGGCTTCCTTTGATATCTTCATTCCGTATGAAGTCACAAAAATCAGAAAGATTGGTACCCAGAACTCGACCGCAAATGTTTTCTTTCCTTTTTTTATGTAGAGGATATATAACCGGATAAGGCTAAGCTACTGGAAACAAAAGTTTTTATTTATTTTTAGTTCATTGCTTGCTCACAATATAAACTTTGATATTCAAGTGGCAATCAATGCATTATCTCACAGTGGCAAAGGTATTGTAGAGAAGAAATGATGAGATAGCGAATAGTCCCACTCTAAAAACTCTCATTCAGAGAGAATTGGAAGACGAATCAATGTAAAATGTAATCGCTCAATGGCAACGTCGGCTCTTAACTAGATGGTAAAGTAAATTGTGGATTTTGCTTGGAACCACTTGCTATCGAATTAAATAAGAGACTTCTCGACCACTGCAGCGCCTTGCAAGCGGAACTCACCCCAAAAACGGAAGCCGCTTCACAACTACATATATTCTGATAGCCAGTATATCCAATACAATCATATCCCCCAAAAGGTGGCAATAAGATGTAGGAAAATTTTGAGCAAACTCTCAGCTATATGCGAAACGAACGTGGTTTGGATCCCTGGACATAGTGATATCCCAAGAAATTGGTAGGCTGATGAGCTAGCAAGAAAGGGCATAATCTTAACCACAGTAAACTCTACACACGATGAGGGCATACTTTTTTCTTCTGCAAAATACCTGCAAAAACTGGCCTTCGCCAGTAAGGCGGTGTGAAATCACATACAATGTGTCAAGGCAGTCATGGCCATTGATCGATAAAAAAAGATTTAACAAAACAATCGGCGTAATTACCGGACTTTGTTTGATGGGTACTCATGGTAAAACGATGAGCTGCTTCCCTAAAGACTTCTATCACACCTGTAGATACATAGACGAGAAGGAGACGGTTGAGCACTACCTCTGTTACTGCCCCACCCTAAATGTAGCCCAACATCGTTTCCTAGGCAATTTCAACTTTGACTACCTTGCAGTTATAGCGTTAGCAGGCAATCTCACGTGTTTCATTAAACAAACCAAGTGGTTTCAGCATCTAGAAAGGTGAGAGGTTTCTATTCACCTATACACCTCCCCATAGGTATCACAATGAGTCTACAGAACTAAGTGCGCTCCATCAAGACACACCGTGTTCAAGTAACATAGTTAAGTAACTAATGGCTCGCAAGATCGCTCAGATCATGTGAAATGGGAGCAAAGTAAAACACATCTACGCTTTGCGTATGCTGTCTACAAAACACTGCAAAGCAATTGTAGTTCTAGTTGCAGGGTCACATGCTGGTTGTGTATGAAGGCAAGGACGAGTGGGACTTTGAAGTACATCTACTGCTTTCCTCCGGTCTCAACTATGTTTTAGATATGTATCTTTAGGAATGTTTAAAGGACTAGAAGGAGTTACAAAACTATACATTACGGGCATAATCGTCGCCCGAAATCTCTAACTGGCAATACCAAGACTCCAAAGGTCTGCGTGAGGCACGTAACTTAACCTAGATAAAAAAATCGCCGTCCCCTGCTTGTTGTTCAAGCAGTCGCATTATATGCGAGCAGAATGGGCATTAGTTGAAGGGTCGCATGCTGGTTGTGCATGAAGGCAGGGAAGAGTTCTAAATGGTATTTTCTAGCAGTACCAAATCTAAACAACAATTAATTATTATTTCAATTTTATTTTATATGAAAATAAGAAAAAGTTAATAAATAACAATGATAAAAAATATCATTAGAATCGTTTTAAGTCTGTTTTGTTCAATTATTTCGTCAAATATAAATGTAATTATAAATGCTATTGTTATACATATGATTATGTATGCATGTAGGTATTGTTATAGGTATTGGATGAGTGCATAAGTTCGTGCCCGATTCCGCTGGATGCTGTACGAATCGTTTGAGAGTGGCGCTCGTGAAAGAAATATATACATATTATATATCGTTGGAAAGGTGACAGTCCGAACTGTAAATTAAGCATAAAATAACTTCATTTTGATTTGAGTTGCTTAGTGAAAAGACGCATGGAAGATGAACAACGAAAAAGATCATATGCGTCATATTATGTTATACGAATTCCGCAAAGGAAAAACAGTGGGCGCTGCAACTAAAGATATTCGCGAAGTTTATTTGGACCGTACTCCAGCACTCCGCACAGTAAAGAAATGGTTCGCGAAATTTCGTTCTGGAGATTTTAACCTCGAAGATCAACCTCGCAGTGGACGGCCTTCTGAGCTTGATGACGATGTTCTAAGGACTTTAGTTGCGAATAACTCACGTATTTCGACGGAAGAGGTTGCCAGTGAATTGAACGTCAACAAATCAACTGCGTTTCGTCGTTTAAAAAATGTTGGGTACACTTTGAAGCTCGATACATGGGTGCCACATCAGTTGAGTGAAAAGAACAAAGTGGACCGTATGTCAACAGCAATTTCTTTGCTTCGACGGATCAAAAACGAACCTTTTTTGGATCGGCTCGTGACTGGTGATGAAAAATGGATCCTGTACAACAATGTTCAACGCAAAAGAACATGGAAACAGGCACACGAAGGGGCGGAACCGATGTCGAAAGGTGGATTGCATCCGATGAATGTACTGCTGTGCATTTGGTGGGATATCCGAGGCGTGATCTATTTTGAGCTCTTGCCAGCTGGAGAAACGATCACTGCCAACAAGTATTGTCAGCAATTGGTCGAATTGAAGAAAGCAATTGATGAAAAATGTCCGATTTTGGCCAATCGCAAAGGAGTTCTTTTCCATCATGACAACGCCAGGCCACATGTTGCAAAAACGACCCTGGCCAAACTGAAGGAGATGAATTGGGAAATCATGCCGCATCCCCCATATTCACCCGACATTGCACCTTCTGATTATCATTTGTTTCGATCGCTGAAGAACAATTTGAATGGAAAAAAATTTAAAAATGTGGAAGACGTCAAAAACCACCTTGGCACCTTTTTCAACGAGAAACCGCGCGATTTCTATGAATCAGGCATCCGTAAATTGGTTGAACGTTGGGAGTGGATTGCCGAACATGATGGCGAATACATAATTGATTAATAAAAGCGCTTTCTTCAAAAAATTTCAATTTTAGTTTGCACTTGAAATCGGGCACGAACTTATGCACTCATCCAATATATATAATATTTTGAAAGAATGGACGATTTCGGCAATAAAATTACCGAAAAAATGCCTACTATTGTTCGTAAATTATGCTAATAATATGCAAATTGTAACAATAACAATTACTGTATAAATTAATAAATATTTTCCTACATTATTATATAAATGTGCTGTTGCCAATTATTTGCACCAACAACAATGAAATTTTGTTACTAAGCAAATACCAATTAAATTTATACGCCAATTAACAGTGACTTATACAACAAACAATAATATAAAATTTAGAGAACGAAAAAAAAAATTATATATATATTTAATAGTATACCTCTATGAATATAAATAAATATTTATGTGTGTGCACGTATAGAATTGGTCGTTTGTGTGTGTGTATGTATGTTTGACATGAAATTTGTGTGTGCCAATCCCCACAGTGACATTTATTTAATTTATACGCCCGACGGGACACAAATTTGTTAAAATTCAACTTGACTTTCCATTTCACTAACTCACACACAATAACATACATATATACATGTGTTTGTATGTATGTATATTCGAGCGTTTTTACTTCCCACTCAGTGAGTGCGCTCTATACGCCACAAATGAGTGCGTAACAATTTTATTTGTTGCATTAGCTTCATTGTGTGCTCATTAAATGAAATGGAAATCCTTTTGTCAAAATACTAATATTAGCAATTTCAATGTAAAACAGGAAACCGATCATTTATCAACACGCTCATGCCTGCAAGTGCGGCTGGGAAATGGTAAAAAGAGTGAAAAAAAAGACATTTCTTTATTGTTGAGCTTAAAGCAGACATTTTACAAGACACTCTCATGTGCTTAGATGCACACTACAAACATTACTATGAGAGAAAAAGCATAGAAACGATATTCATACAGAAATACGCACATATTTACCATATATGCCTCTACTAAGTACATATAGGTTCATACGTGTATGTATGTGCCTAAATTTATAGCAAAAATTTGAATATTTGTTCATTATGGAGCTTACTAAGTGTGGAAAACACAATTGTTGTAGTTTTATTCTGTGTTGTACTTCCTGCCTTCTTGTCAGTTTTGAATTGGTCGTCCCATATACATATAGAGGGTTATCCATTTTACGGTTTTAGAAATACAAAAATAAAATAAATAAAGTAGATTTGAAATAATTTTTTTTATGAAATTCCTTTTTTATTATAAACTTTGTACATTGGCATTGCACGTAAAACAAATCAAAATTCAAAGGACCACTTCTCGATTTTTTTAAAAATTTCAACCGCTGGGGGTAATTTTGAACCATTTTTAGGCACATACTGGGCGGTATCTCAGCCATAACCTGTCGAATATTGGTTGTCAAGTACTCAAGAGTTAATGATTTATCCAGTTTTTCGCGTAGCCAAAAAACAAAGTCCAACGGTGTCAAATCGCACGTTCTCGGTGGCCAATTGACATTGCCAAGACGAAAAATTAAGCAGCCGGAAAATTTCTCTCGCAATAAAGTCATATTCACTGACATTGTGTGGCATGTGGCAAAATCTTGTTGAAACCACATATGATATCGTGTCGTGTTCTTCAGTTGTAGGCCAAAAAAAATCGCTTACTATACGACCATAATGCTCCGAATTGACAGTGATAATCTCGCTGTTGTCAGTTTCAGAGACCAAAGAGCGCACCAGACAGTAAGTTTTTTTTTGGTTTAACGGCTTCTCTTCAGTTATTTGAGGACTCTCGGAGATCAAAATGCGACAAATTTGCTTATTTACGTATCCCCCGAGTGAGAAATCCGCCACGTTGCTGAAGAAAATATTTTGTTTGAAAAATTGCCGTCCACTGCTTGTTGTTTAAGTACCCAATCGACATATGTACGGCGTTGTGAATGGTTAGCTGGCTCCAGTCGTCATGTGAGCTGGACTTTATATGGATGTCGGTGTAAGTCCAAGTGCAAAATATGCCATAAAAAGCCGTAAGAAAGTCCCAACCCTTTAACGTAGGACGACACAAAATAAACACATCCGGCGGTTGTTCATAAATGCCTGACTTTTAGCTAAAACAAAACATGCTTGGTTGTGATAGTTATCAAAATTCAATTCTGCACTTTTTGAACTACAAAATGGATAAATCTATATTTAAGTCATCTTCGTACATATGCACATACATACATATATATAAGTATGTCAATTTCCATGACAGGGCAGTAAAGCTTACACTTCTATGCATAAATTTTTGTATGTATGTATATAAATACAGTACTATGTACGTGTAAATATGTAATTCCAAATTTCTTCTGTGAGCCTTTCTTCTCGAATTTCAAAACAACAGGAAATAAATTTGTATTATTTAGAAAACAAATATATAAATAAATATAAAGAAAAAAAATTTTAGTATAAAAATGTCAAATAAATGTATACTCCTATTTGAAAACATGCATATAAATATTTATTAAGACATTTGTAATAAATGTTAAAAAAAAAAAAATGCACATAGCCTTATGTATAAACATGCATATACTCGTAGGAGATGTGCTCAAAAAGATAGCAGATTTTTTTTGTTGGTACATTTGCCAACGCTTTTTCCAATCCCATAAGCACTTCTTAAATGTGTTTCTACGTTCATTGACTGCAAAACGACGGCCCTTTTAGATTTTCTTATATCTGGAAATTGGAAAAAATTTGAAGTATATAGAGGCTGTGGCATTGTTGCATGGGTGCATTGATGTAGTGGCAGGAATTCATGATATACGTTCGACCTCAGTTGTGGAGCGTTTTCCGGTCTTGGCGAGACAGCAGAGTGCGACGTCGTTTGCAAAAATCCACGTTATTTGTCATCATTTTGAACTCATTTAGAGACTTTTTAATTTTTTTTTTTGACATTTTGTCCAAAACAAGCTTTCTCTGTCATCCTAATCATCTCCACGAACTTATTCGAACCGCTTACACCAATCGTAAACTTTTTTTTTACTCATAATCAGACTCACCATAAGCTTTTGGAAATATTTTACGCACAATACTATATTTTATTTCATATTTTACACAAATTTAGAAACAAATTCTTTTATCCATTTCGTTTCACAAACGAAAATCCTCAAGCTCACAAAAACGCGTCTAACCTTAGTGCCTATCACAGGGTGTTAACAAATTCAACAATGAACCGTAAAAGCATTCATAAGGGTCTAAATCTCGGAGATATGCTGAATGTGGTAGCAGGAATTAGTCTAATTTTTATATATACGTGTATGTATTATCATGACGAAATAGCACTCTTTTCACTCTTTTCTACGCGAATTGCGATCGTTGTTTTTTCAAATCGATACAAAATCTCTGAAAAAATATTCGTCGGCATTTTTGTATCAACATTTCAAAATAAAAGACATGATTGACCTTTTGTTTGTCGCAATATAAAAACTCAGGCCATAATTATTTTGGCCGACAAGCTGAACTTAGACTTCTTTGTTCAGTCGTATAAATCCAGCGTCTTGATTGTTGCTCGTGCAATCTTCTACGCGAACAAAATGGCGCAAAGATGGGTTCAGGTTGAGGTTGCCCTTATGGTCAAGTGTGTGTCAATCGCAAAAGCCATCGCGCGCAGAGCCATTTTTAGTATTGTACCAATGAGGTATTTATATCTACTTAACCTGCCCAAAAATAAGATTTAAAGTCTCAAAAACTTTTGGACTATATCTTCAGTTCATTAGTAGTAATGGATAATAAATAGGTAAAATATTGATCTTCAAGAGATTAGCTGCTTCTTTCTTTGAAATCGTGTTTGGCTGGGTAAGATGAAAATTCGCTTGGAGGACAGGCTAGTATCGGTAGTTATTTATGCTAGATGTTTACCTGTTGGCATTTCAAGATTTCTATAGATATTCTCATTACGCTTATACCACGTGGCTTCAGTGAGTTTTTGAAATCGCTATATTTTATATTATATTGGGTTGCCCAAAAAGTAATTGCGGATTTTTCATATAGTCGGCTTTGACAATTTTTTTGAACGGCGGTGACTCTGTAATTGCATTCTTTCTTTTGTCAGTTATTAGCTGTCACTTTTAGCTTGCTTTAGAAAAAAAGTGCGCGAAATTTTGTTTACATTTGGTTTTTTGGCGTCAATTTTAATATGGAGTCCACAAAAGAGCATTTTCGTCATATTTTACTTTATTATTTCCGTAAAGGAAAAAACGCGGAGCAGGTTGCTAAAAAGTTACGAGATGTGTATGGTGATAAAGCCTTAAAAGAAAGACAGTGTCAAAATTGGTTTCGCAAATTCCGTTCTGGAGATTTTTCACTTAAAGATGAGCCACGTTCAGGTCGGCCAAGTGAAGTTGACGATGACGATATCAAGGCTTTAATCGAATCGGATCATGAGATAGGAGAGAAATTAAATATACCAAAGTCAACCGTTCATTATCACATAAAAAGTCTTGGACTCGTAAAAAAACTTGATATTTGGGTACCACATGAATTGAAAGAATTTCATTTAACAAACCGAATCAGCGCTTGTGATATGCACCTTAAACGCAATGAATTTTATCCGTTTTTAAAACGAATCATATCTGGAGATGAAAAATGGATTGTTTACAATAACGTTAATCGAAAACGATCATGGTCCAAGCATGGTGAACCAGCTCAAACCACTTTAAAAGCTGATATCCACCAAAAGAAGGTTATGCTGTCTGTTTGGTGGGATTGGAAGGGTGTGGTATATTTTGAGCTGCTTCCAAGGAACCAAACGATTAATTCGGATGTTTACTGTCAACAATTGGACAATTTGAATACAGCCATCAAGGAGAAGCGACCAGAATTGGTCAATCGTAAAGGTGTCGTATTCCATCATGACAACGCCAGACCACAATCATCTTTGGTCACTCGCCAAAAACTGAGTGAGCTTGGCTGGGAACTTTTGATGCATCCACCATATAGCCCTGACCTTGCACCATCAGACTAACATTTATTTCGATCTTTGCAGAACTCCTTAAATGGTAAAACTTTCGGCAATGATGAGAGTATAAAATCGCACTTGGTTCAGTTTTTTGCAGATAAAGGCCAGAAGTTCTATGAGCGTATTCCACGCTCATTTGCCGGGAAGATGGCAAAAGGTTATCGAAAAAATGCATTTACTTTCTTTTAAAAAATCCGCAATTACTTTTTGGGCAACCCATACATAGTAGCTGCGCGAAATCCTCCTCCGATTTATGATATGCTTGAAACTCTCTGTCCAGATACTGCGACAATTAGAAAACTTAATTTTCTGTAATTTTGAATGTAGGTCGGACTAGGACTCAAACCCTGGCCTTCGGAATTGAAACTAAAAATATCGGTTATGGAGAAATAATCATAAATTATCATTGATATCGATGAATAAAACACCCTTTCTGTAGAAAAGCGACATTCATTGCCTCATTTGGGATCGATCAGAATGTACCGCGTCTTTAAGATCTATGATGAGATGTACTGTATGGGGAATATCATACATTAAAGTATTCACTAAACTACACTCGGTATTCCACAAGCGACCATTTTAGGTTCATCAAAGTGATAAACCAACCTCTCCCGGTATTTGAAGAGAAAAACTTAAAGACAGAAAGATCTTGTCGTCTTACCGTCGGACAGACTTGACGAAAAAGACAGAAATCGAATAATATCACATAGTGGTCAAATATGTATATGAGAGATGTCCTTGATAAGAACTTAGCTGGTGGGGAAATCGAAATCCGTGACACTGAAGCATTCCGGATGCGGAACACCGGAGGATTTATTATATCGATACTATATGCGAGGGGTGTAATGGGGTATAGTCAAGCTTCTGGGTATGCTGTTACAGTTGTGAGACTATACTTAATTCCTACTCTTGCGTCCACGTCGCGCACCCTGGAAACGTGAACAACCCTTGTGCATGATGCGGTAACCAACCCGTGTGGAGCATTGGGTCACAGTAAATGAGAGAGGAAGCTTCAAAGCTTCAGTGGAGCCGCTCCGACTTACTCGATTTAAGGGTCCCCTGAAGTCTAATTGCAGCGTCTGTTCACCAGAGGTGCGACTATGAGCGGGCGTCGGTCTTGAAGCAAGCGGCTCGCTATATAAATGTGTAAAATCTTTAAACTTACTCGTCTAGCGCGGCTGTGCGCTAGGTTTGCGACCCGCCACATAGCAACCAGCTCCAATGAAAATGTTAACAACGCCTCGGATGAGATATCCCCTTTCTGTTGACGACTCCTGCAAACGAATTAAGAATCCCGATTAGAGGGCATGCACCTGGAATGTCCGATCCCTTAATTAGGTTTCGCTGCCTAGCTTTGTCGGTATTATGATATTCTTGAGTTGCTATTGAAATATAAAACCGATTTAATTTTATCAAAAAGATTACGAGACATTGCTCGTTCAACAAATAGAATGTGTTCATCATCACCTCTACACCAATAAAGTTTCCTTTGAGGCAAGTGATGATACGAAAAGAAAAACAAAATTCCTATAAACACTTTTAACTCATTTGCAGTTTGACTGAAGTTGAGATCATTATTATAATGTGTGGCATATGTTACAGTTTCGTGCACAATATAATTTAGACTCTCGTCAAACAACATGATATCGAATATTTCTACCTATGATTTTCCTTCCTACTCCGTATTAGGTTCCGGCTGTATTTCAGAATTTACGGGTCCACACGTATGCCAAATGACTGCCTTGTTTGTCCGAGATGTGGTTTGATCTTCCTCCACGTTATCAATTGTATACGAAAATTCCACTTGAACAGCTACATCTGGCACTGGCAAAACTCCCATGTCGGGGTTTCGCGGCAAATTGTACAAACATGTTTCCAGTGTCATAGTACGACTTATTTCGAATGTATACCGCGAATTCCCAAATTATAATTTTTTTTATTTATAGCACACTCGGTAGAGAGCTAAGGATCAGTTTTACGTATTTTGGAATTGGTAACTATTTGGTAACTATTTTCTTGAGGCAATAAAAATTATCAATTCGAAAAAATTACATTAAAAATACGTAAAAAGTTTTTACAGCGAAAAAAATTTATCTTATTTAAAAAATAGTAAATATGAGCTCCATGAGAAATAATAAAAATAAGAGATCCAACATGTAAAAAAATAACTTGATTATAGTGTCTTAAAAATACAGTGGGAAGGAATGGGTTAATAGGAATACATATTTAGTAAATATCCAAGCGGCACTAATGACATGACAATTAAATAAACAACACAGAGGTCAAATTTGTTAAATCCACACAAGGGGGCAATTTATAGACCATTTGTTCCTACGGTTATACAAGACAATATGAAGGAGGACTCGTCCATTCGTTGGGCATCCCCGATCGACTGTGTCAGACCTCGCAACGGTATCAGATATTTGACAAAGCAGGAAACAATAGAGAAAAACATAAAGTGCTCTATCAGCCTGTATATAAGAGAGACAAAAGGGAAGGTAACATTCTTGTAGGCATAATGAAAAGGTATCTATGCCTGAAGGTTCATCTTCATAAGCCAGTTAAACACACATCAGCTGAGTGAAAAACATGCTTTCAGTTGAATAATTGAATATTGGAGCATTATCTTTACGAGTGCCCGAGTTTCAACCGATTCAGACGCAATAGCTTCCATGATGCACAATGATATGATTAAGCTCTTCCTGATATGTCTGTATAGAATATAATATTACATATATACGAGTATAACATATGTGTGCATACACTTTATTGTTCTTCTTTGTAGCAACACCATTTTTGCCGACAACTAGAGACATATTGCCTTCACATCTGGTTAATTAGTTGCAAAAGGAAATAACAAATTTGCGGCAATTCTTATAAATCTTCGTTTAATTTTGTTTGTCGAGTGTAATTTATGTACGCATCTATGAAAATGACAAACACATACACACATATACATGCTTACAGATATGCTAAAATACTATATGTCGACAATTATGTACGTATGTACATTTAAAAGCTCATACACTAAATAAATAAATATATGCATGTGTTGGTGAAAATTTATTACCATGCCAATTGGTCCTTTTCCCAAGCCGACATTCAAACACTCAAACGTCTAACTCAAACCAAGTATGAATGAATATAGTCATATGTATGTATGTATGTATGTATGTATGTATGTACTTTTGTATATATGTATTCTATCCATAGGAATTATTGTATATAAATATTAAGGCCATGCAAATGCACCCTGTCAACACTAGTAGTTGTGTACCGAAAAAGGAAGTGTTGATTGTTGGTCTGCTTTGTTTTGCCTCAGCTGCCAGAGGTTATGGGCGTTTGTTGTTGTAAAGACCATTAATTTAATGTATGGTCGTATTTTAATTTTCATTACATTCAACTAAATTGTTATACAATATAGTGTGTAAATTGGCATATATATTTCTATACGTGTATATGTACATATGTATATGTGTTAATATTGTTAATGAATGTGTTAGTGTGTACCAAGTATCAAAATATTTGTGGAAAGCCCTAACGTAAATAACTCATCACCTCATTCAACACCAATTTACCTACGCATGTTTACACAATATGTATGTATGTATGTGCCTATGTAAATATATACTCGTACATACCTATATATACATATTTAGATTTATTTAGGAAAATTGTTTTCTCAGACGTTATCTGGTTACACGTACTTTTTTATTAATGTGCCACCTTTGTTAGAATTACTCGAATATGAGTGCCGTAATTTTTCTTAATAAATCAATGTTTTCCTTTTTAATGACTAGCAAAATTGATTTATGGCTAAATTGTTGAGTTCATTTGTTTAGCATATCTTCAGGTAAATCAATAATTTTTTCTATATAATTGAGTAAGATAAACTATCAATGCTTGTATAGAATTTATTAAAATCTATATATTAAATTAATTACATTTTTTTTACTAAAAAAAAAAAAATAAATAAAATAATAAATCTTTTTTCCAAGCCATTAGTAAATATACAAGAAAATATTTGGTTTCAAATCCACATTAATTCACATTACTAGTCAGATTGCATTCGTTCCGCATAAAAATTATTTCTTTATAGGTATTTGTACATTTGCATATAATATATGTATGTAGATAAAGCAGTAAAAGTTACAATTATAATTTTACAAAATATTTGTACATCAGTATGATCTTTTATTCATTAAGTTGCACCAGTAAAACAAGGAAATTGAATATATGTACTACTGTATAAATGTGTAAGTATACATGTACAAATTTGCATACTTGCATTACAAAATTCCCAAAAGAATTTAAAATGAAAAATTCCTAGAAAGAGAAAGGCTACATTTACGAATAATTTTCATTTTAACTAAAGGAAATCTTATCTCTCGATTTTTCTATAATTCTGTAATTCCTTAAAAGATATTTTCCACAGAATTTTTAATTTTTGATAACTACTCTTTTTTAATACTTCTCTTTTATATTTCTTGTCAAGAGTTCAAACGATAATTTCCACATTGTCTAAGCTTTCGGGGTAGGAGGGAGAGAAGGTTTAGGAGTTCAGTGACGTAATCCGGGTGAGAAATTTGGAGATGGTGCAGGGGAGACCATTCCATTTGTTACGTTGAGAATTTTTTTAGCTCTTTGGCTCTTCAAAATTTGTGGAATAAGGGTGTGCTTCAGTGGTTTGGTCAAGCGTATACCACTTATGAACTGGTATTTTTCAGCAGTTCCTGGTGTTGTTAAACATCTAAGCAAGCACAAACAAAAAACAAAATATAAGAATAAGATAAAAAATATATAATAAAAAATATTAAAAGAAATAAAATAAAATTAAATTAATTAATTAAAATAATATAAACTAAAATAAAATTAAACACAATAAAATAAAATAAAATAAAATAGAACAAAATAAAATAAAACAACATTAAATAATATAATATAAAACAAAATAAAATAATATAAAATTAAATAAAACAAAATAAAATAAAATAATTTAAATAAAAAATTATAATACAAAATAAACTAAAATAAAACAAAATAATGTAAAATAAAATTTAATAAAAAAAATGAAGTAAATCAACATAAAATAAAACAAAATAAAATAAAAAAGAAATTAGAATAAAATAAAGTAAAATAAAATAAAAAAGTAAATAATTAAATATAATTTAAAAAAAAGCAACAAAAAATAAAATAAACTAAAAAATAATTTAAAATATAAAAAAAACACAAAATAGAAATAAATTTAAAAAAAAATAATATAAAAAAATAAAAAAATAAAATAAAACCACATAAAATAAAGTAAATTAAAAGAAATTAAAATAAAATAAAGTAAAGTAAATTAAAATAAAATAAATTTAATAAAAATAACATAAGCTAAAATTAATTAAAATAAAAAAATAAGCTAAAATAAAACAAAATAAAATAAAATGAAATAAAATAAAATAAAATAAAATAAAATAAAATAAAATAAAATAAAATAAAATAAAATAAAATAAAATAAAATAAAATAAAATAAAATAAAATAAAATAAAATAAAATAAAATAAAATACAATTAAATAAAATAAAATAAAATAAAATAAACTAAAACAAAATAAAAAAATAAAATAAAATAAAATACATGAAATTAAAATAAAATAGAATAAAATAAAATAAAATGAAATAAAATAAAATAAAATAAAATAAAATAAAATAAAATAAAATAAAATAAAATAAATTAAAATAAAATAAAATAATACAAAATAAAATAAAATAAATAATATAAATAAAATAAATAAAATAAATAAAATAAATAAAAAAAATAAAATAAATAAAATAAATAAAATAAATAATATTAATAAAATAAAATAAAATAAAATAAAATAAAATAAATAAAATAAAATATAACATAAAATAAAATAAAATAAAATAAAATAAAAAAAAATAAAATAAAATAAAATAAAATAAAATAAAATAAAATAAAATAAAATAAAATAAAATAAAATAAAATAAAATAAAATAAAATTAAATAAAATAAAATAAAATAAAATAAAATTAAATAAAATAAAATAAAATAAAAAAATAAGATAAAATAATACAAAATGAAATAAAATGAAATAAAATAAAACAAAATAAAATAAAATAAAATATAATTAAATAAAATACAATAAAATAAAGTAAAATAAAATAAAATAAAATAAAATAATAATTTAAAATATAATGAAGTAAAATAAAATAAAAATATTAATTAAAAAAAACCCAATATAGAAATAAATTAAAAAAAAATATATTAAAAAATAAAAAAATAAAATAAAACCACATAAAATAAAGTTAAATAAAAGAAATTAAAATAAAAAAAAAATAAAATAAAATAAAATAAAATAAATTTAATAAAAATAATATAAACTAAAATTAATTAAAATAAAAAAATAAGATGAAATAAAACAAAATAAAATAAAATGAAATAAAATAAAATAAAATAATATAATATAAAATAAAATAAGTTAATTTAAATAAAATGAAATAAATAAAATAAAATAAAATAAATAAAATAAAATAAAATAAAATAAAATAAAATAAAACAAAATAAAATAAAATAAAATAAAATAAAATAAAATAAAATAAAATAAAATAAAATAAAATAAAATAAAATAAAATAAAATAAAATAAAATAAAATAAAATAAAATAAAATAAAATAAAATAAAATAAAATAAAATAAGATAAAATAAGATAAAATAAAATAAAATAATAAAAAATAAAATAAAATAAAATAAAATAAAATAAAATAAAATAAAATAAAATAAAATAAAATAAAATAAAATAAAATAAAATAAAATAAAATAAAATAAAATAAAATAAAATAAAATAAAATAAAATAAAATAAAATAAAAAAATAAAATAAAATAAAATGAAATAAATTAAAGTAAAATAAAGTAAAGTAAAACAAACTGAAAAAATGAAATAAATTAAAAAAATCACAAAATATAAAAATAAAATAAAAAAATAAAATAAAAAAAATAAAATAAATTTAAAAAATAAGAGAAAAAATTTAAAATAAAACAACATAAAATAAAATAAAAAATGACTTAAAAAAAATAAAATGAATTAAAAAAATAAAAGAAATAAAATGAAATAAAACAACATAAAGAAAATAAAAAATAAAATAAAGGAAAATAAGATAAAATAAAGCAAAATAAAATAAAATATAATAAAAGAGTAAGATAAATTAAAAATATCATTAAAAGATTTAAAAAAACAATGTAAGAGTGATGTGTAAATGCGAATGGTGGGGTGTTCAGAACAATCCAAGAATACCAAATTTCCCTCTATGAGACGGAAAGATGTACAAAATTTCTAAATGTTGTAAGTCATAGTTTTGAGACCAAATTGAATTTATAGATAAATCGAAAAGAAAATGTTTCTAATTAAAGGATTTGTATGAATAATATGTTAAATTATAAATTAAAGATTAAAATAAATATTTTAGTATTTAGTTCTTAATTTTTTTTATTTTTATTTTGTTGTTGTCTTCAAATATTACACATTTACATTTTTTTATATTTCATTTATATTGCTCCAAAAATTCATAAATTCTCATTTACAAAACTACTTGTGTACGAGTATTTATGGTTTTATATTTTCTAAAATGAACTATTTTGCTAATGCTGTTAATTGCACTGGCAGTGCAGCAGAGTTTTCTTTAAATTACTAGAAACAGTTTGTATTGGAGTGTATTATACAAATATATATATATGTATGTTAAAGAATGTAGGTAAAAGTGTTTTAGTGTAAAAATGTTTGTACAGTATTTATATATTCTTAAAATCAGGTATGTACAGATCTTCAGATATACCTATGTACGCATACATAAGAGCATAGAAATTTTGTTTCTTTCAAAATATAATACTAAAATCAAAATTTAATACCTGCACAAAACTTGTACACTTGTAACTTCAAATAAAGCTTAATACCACTCTTACATTGTCCGATTTTGCTTTCAGAATTATGCAAAAAATAACTCAAAAATGCATATTTCTTCAGTAAAAACAAAAAAAAAATAGTTTATTCATGCATAAAAAAAACTATAAGCCTATTTGAGGTGTTGCTGCCAAAATGCAACAAAACTTCCGAATTTAAAAAATAATAACTTCAACTTCTGAATAGGCAAGAAAATCAAAGCCAAAAACTAAATATTGCCTGATCTCTCGACTTACATACATGCTTATGTGGACGTAGGTATGTATATATATATATATATATATAATAAATACTGGTATATAAAGGTAATACTACAACCGTTCATTTCGGTATGTGTAAGCGCACAGTGTGTGTGATTGGCATAAATTCATATGAGTATAAACAAAAGGCTTAAAAATTTCCATTGTTTTGTTGAGCACTACGGTTTTGTAAAGTCGACGGTAGTTGCAAATGGACGTGCGTACACGTGTCGGTGAAGAAAAAAAACCAACAAAAAAAACAAAAAAAATATATAAATGCAACTACCACAAATAACAACAGGCAATATCAGCAAGTGGCGTGTAGTGGAACTGACAGCAGCAGCAAAACAGCAAAAGTTAAACACAAACACTAGATATGTATATATATACACACACACATATATATAATGCGTTTAAAGAAGCCACATAATTTATTGCACCTCGCCTAACAAGCCAACTGGGCATTTAAGCTCTTTGCCCACTAAGAAGCAGGCAGGGTGTAGTTACATAAATACATATGTATATAGGTATGTACTCGCACATGCAAAAATATCTAAGCACAAACGTATATGTATGCATTGTTGCAGTTGACTCATAATAAATTTTGCAGTCAGCCAAAAACTTTGCTTTATTAAAAAAAAAATACCAAAAGTCAAAGGCAAAAGCTCAAACAAAGCACGACAGTACAAAACTTACATCCGGCAGTCTTCTGTATGCAGTCTCGTCTTATTTGCTGCCTGTTCATGGTTGCGTCCACGTAAAAGCCGTTTTCAACACGCATGCAACTTGCACACGCCCAAATTTACAATTTACAATTTACAATTT
The DNA here is from genome assembly GCA_037013455.1 of Ceratitis rosa. Taxonomy (NCBI): domain Eukaryota; kingdom Metazoa; phylum Arthropoda; class Insecta; order Diptera; family Tephritidae; genus Ceratitis; species Ceratitis rosa. The sequence continues at coordinate 5,711,513 of JAWMAG010000030.1, read as the reverse complement.
ACAATTTTCATGTGCATATCTGTCTATAATGTATAGAGCTATGTAGAGAGCTATGAGGAGTGCTACGATTGTGCGTGAGAATTAGAATATTAACCTTTAAAGACAGCTCTCAGCCCATAGGTAAACATGAGACGACAGAGTCTAGATGGTCTACCTCAAGATCTTTTATTCAAGACGTGGAACCGGCAGAAGTCAAGTCACCGCGATTAGAGTAAACTTTTCAAGCTAGCGGTTCATAAAATGCTGCTAGGAGTAAGCATACAGCGCTGCACCCGGTACTATCATAAATTGAGAGATACATCTCGATCAAGGATTACAGCCTAGTTGCTTTTCTGGATGTTGAAGGTGCTTTCAATAATACCTATATTGCCTTCTGGATGTCGACCCTCGAGTGATTTATTTTATACGCCAAATGCTCAGATGCAGGGTTGTAAGATCTGAAATCGCAGTGGTGTCGCACTTAGGTATGCCAGCAGAGGAACCCCACAAGGTGGAGTCCTCTCGCCTCTTCTATGGGTCTTGGCGGTGAAGCAACTGCTGAGATACATGGAGGAGAATTGAGGCTGCATATGCAAAATTCTCACAAACTTTGAGCAATATCATGTAAAGCGGTCTGAGGAGGATAGAAAAGTGGGCCATTGATGCTGGGTTGGGCATCAACCCGCAGAAAACCGAACTCGTTATTTTTACTAGGAAGAACGGTACAAAAACAGATTACTGCATTTCATTCACGGACTTCATGACAGACCTCAAGATAGTTATCCTGATAGAAGTCTTTGGGACAGGATAATACCAGCAAGCACAGAATCGATTAATTTTTTCACGGACGGTCTGTAACAGTAAAATCTAAAACAGATCACTTAACTGGTAAGGGTTCCGGGTAATGAGATGGCGTACGTGCTTGCAAGGAAGGGCACTTCTCTTCCACTTTCGCCATCATGGAAGAGTTTGGGGGTGCCACTTCTCACTTGTAAGATCAATATAAGAGAGTTATTCATTAATGATGCTAACTTAAGATGGAGAACTCTCAATACGTGTAATGTAGCCAGGAAAATATGGCCAGGATGGAACAGTAGAAAGTCACGTGACCTTAAAGAGCTTGAAAGGAAGGATATTTCCATATTTATAGGTCTTCTTACATGACAATTTCTTATTAAGCAGGCACGCAGAGAGATTGGGCGTGCAATTTAATTATATCTGCAGAACAGAAGAAGCACCGGAAACTTTAAGATACTTTCATTGCGAATTCCCAGCACTTTGGAGGAGTAAGCTGAAGTCTCTAGGGGCGGTAACCTTTGGAGAACTGAGCGAAATAGCGGGGGCTAAGATGCAGCAACTGCTCGTCGTAGATATTTTAAAGATTATAAAGTAATAAACTTTGTTTTCATTTTGCATCTATCTTTATAGGTTATTTTTTATAGATGGCCAATCCTGGTAAAGAAGCTCCGCTCTTGAAATGGAAAAATCCTACTAATGACAACTCAAGTGAGGAACGAAATCGAGCAGGTAACTTTAGTTATGAGAGTAAATTTGTTGTCTGCTGTTTCCCACATGCAACGCTGTACAATGGTGGTAGATGACAGCCCCGTAAGAAGGACTCGGCAGTTTTGGAAAATAAATTTTTCCCGGCTAAAGTTCCTAGAGTGGCAACATGAGTGAATCTCCACTCTTTTTTTTAGAGCTCACATGAAAGCCTATGTGTATAAAATCCAAGACGCCTCAATTAAGAAAGCTTTCTTCTTCTTTATCCTATTTTTCTTAATTGACACGATTATAGCCGAGTAAACAATACTGCACCAGTAGTTTATTCTCTTAGCAGTACGGTAGAGCAGTCTGCCTTTCTCTCTACTTCCACTAGTGGACACAATAACAAATATCACGCTCACAGAATCGCAAGCTTTGCGGGGATACAGAACTTAACAAAGTGCTGTAGAAGCGCTCCTCTGCCTGCCACTCGACTCGAAAGCTGATTTAAAATCGACAAAAAGTTCCGGTGTGTTGATCTCTTTCTCACGGTTTTTGTCAAAGATTTGGCGTTTGAACAACTGGTTAATGATGAAGTTACTAAGCCTAAAGGTCTGATCAGTTCAGTGACGTTCGGTTTTAATCTTATACACGTTGGATAAGATCTAATTAGCGATTAGGGAGCGTTTTCCCACGATAATTGGCACATACTTTGAGATGCCCCTTCAAACGTATTGAACAGAGCATACTCACCACCGACCATCAACCAAAGTTTGCTGTTGAATGTACAATGTCAGTTCTTCGCCACCATATTGTGGTAAAGCCATCGTCTCCCTCTACTTTTCTATGCTTCAAGCAGACAATTGCCATTTAAAATTCATACATTCGGATACCTCATACTCATCAATTTAGCATTCACCATCGATAGGTAATACATTTTCGCTGCCAATCAGTAGGCTGAAGAAGTGTTCGCTCCATAAATTCTATATGCTCTGATCCTCAACTTCCAGATCGCCATTCTTATTCCTAAAGAAAAATATTCTGGTTTTCGGAAGCATCTCTAAGTCGCCCAGTTTTTATAAATTTTTGGAGTAAGTCGTCAAATTCTTTGTATGCATGCTTCCAATTTAAACTTGTTTTATAGCAGGACCAGTACAGCCTTGGTTGTTTACATCCTTCAAAGCTAAGGATGTAAAATTTTTGCTTTGTCAGAGTAGCTAATATTCAGACAGCACAAATGAGCCTCAGCTTTGCCTAGAAGCAATGTCCACAGCCAAACTTATTTGTATGTTAAGAGAGAAAATCTACACAAAAGCGCACATAAAGCGAGGAAGGATGAAACTTTATATGTAAACCAAAATTATGCTAAAAATATATGACAAGTTTTGAAAGTTTTTATATGACAAAACCAAAAATTTTGCATGAATGACTTTGTTTCTATGAATTTACCTAGAAGGATATACATATGTGTGGGAGTGTGTGTAGCTTTTGTTGTATTGTTTTGAAAGAGGAAACGTTGTGGACTTGTTTCCGGCTGCAACTGAAAATGTTGACAACACAAAAGCGCGTTCAAAGCAAACAAGTGGAAGCTGTAAATGTGGTAACGAAGCAGTAGCGTAATTTTTGTATTAAAAAATAGATACATATGCACATATATACAATAGTATGAGTATAGAGTTTTGTTGCACTGAGCAGGATAGAGGAAACACTGAAAGGGATGTTCAACAAAAACAAAGAAAAAACTACAAATATCGCTTCAAGCCTTCGCCTTGTTCGTTTCTTTGTAATTCTATTCCTGGAAATCACTATAAGACAACAAGTCGACAAAGTAGTTTGGCACAAACATTGATGCAACAGCTTCGTTACTATGTTGGCCGATATAAAATTAAAGAATCCCCCTATCAAGCTTCAAAGCAAAAGCTCTACATTTTTTTTTTCAAATTTTCTGCAGCAGTTGGTCCACTTGGTTGCATGTTTGCGCGTAGGCATACGTGCGCCCGTACTCGTCTACTGAAACAAAATGATTCTCGGTTTCTTGGAGTGTTGTAAATTATGTTTACGTGACACTACGAAAATCCTTCTGAATGCACAGCCAGTGCATTCGCTTATACATACTCATACATGTGTGTGTAGTTGCAGGCGAAATAGTGCCCATGCAATGCATAGGTTCCAAGGTAACTTAGCTTATAAGGAATATAAGCCGATGTATGTAGGTATATAGATAGCTATGAGCATGTGTGTTAAGAGCATATATTTATATATTTATTCACAATTCCAGATTTCTGCTTAAAAAAACTACACAAGAACTCTCATCCTGTTTTTTTCTTTAAACTTCCCTATGGTGGTCTGTTACCCAACTCCCAATAGATCGGTGATTGATAGTGAGCATCAGTTTATGCCTCCAGACAAAACAGGAACTGATTCATGCTTTTAATACTTCCCTGCGGTACGGTATGGTGATGAGTTCCTTAACGATGGGCGTTGGTTTTTCACACAGTACGCTTGATAAGTCCTCATATGCGACATTGAGGAGAATTATTCCACTAAAATCGACGCAGGGTGTGCAGTCCTCCACTCTGCGGAGTGGGCAGGATACCCTTAGGTTCAAATCGTCGGACACAACTGGGACTAAAACTGAATAGTAGCTGAAACGATTTTCGGCCGAGCTTCTGCTCCAATTTGTGGTGTGTCTTAATATTTTCCCAACATATGGTGAGACCTGCAATTTATGCTAATCCGCCTTCGAATGGTTGATGCATTTTTATGAGGAACATTTATGTCAGAAATAAACTCGAAGGGGTTGGCATTCCCTGCCAAGCGGCCATTACAATATCTGAATTTTTTCTTTATTTTAAATCAACTTTCCATACTGTTAGGTACTGGTATGAACAGGACTCGAGTCCAAGATATTCCGCATGTTAATACGTATGGCAAGCACTCAGCTATTACGTACAGATGATGAATGCAAACAGCTGATAAATGCCTCTCTCTCCGCCATCATATTTGTATAGCTCAATTGGTACAATATCGACTCCACCCAATTGGACGTTCTTCCTGCGAGCAATTGCTGTTCGGACTGCATGACAGACAGGTGGTGAGATGATTATTTCATCTTCATCGGTTTGGGATACGGGATCACTATCTCTGTGTGTTATATATATATATATAAGCTCAGTATGTTTTGGGCATCAGTAGCCAGATCACCTCTTTGGGTCCCACATTAATAAGTTTTGGTCTTGCAACCTTTTCTAAGTCGCCAAATATTTTCAAAGGAATTTCGGTGCATTTTCTCTGTTGGGCAGATTCTTAAGCTTCCCAATCCCTCTCTCTTTGTCTACAAATGCGTTTCGCTTCGCTCTTTATCTCTCAGCCAAACGTTTCTGCAGCGGCTGCTCGTAAAGAGTTTGAAATACCGTTCCACAGTTCATTTGCAGTGCGTAGCTGATTGGAGTTCTGTCGAGCAACACTTCGGTGTTCATTGTGATTGCAGCTACTTGGGTTTGTTCACTTGCGGTCATGTCTGCACAGAGCGTGACAACGTAGAAGTGTACGCACATCTAGAATATAGAGGCTTGTCGTCTCACATATCACACAGACTATGAGATTTTCGAGCCGAAGCAGCCACGTAGCTTAAAAATTTTCCTTGGCTGTAATTTATACTACAGAAAACAAATACCATACACTCTTATGAAGCATCTTTTATCATACCATTCTTGTCCTTCGACGGTTGGTGGGCACAAATTAGACTTACATTAAAGACATTGGCTTTGTTGAGGTTTTTGGTGGGTCGTGTATTCACCGGAATGAGTGCCAACCCAAGGCAACTGAGTCTCTATTCTACTACTGCTTAAGTTAGATTTGGGAGCGCTGCTCAAATACTAAGAGAATTAGACATATATGTTACGTTAGGTATTACCGGAAGCACTACATACTGATAAACTTTATGATGTGTCCATATTTTGAAGAATCTTTCGGCCCTCTTGGCAAGCAGAAGCAAGAGCTTTGGACCTTTGTCTACTACTGATTGAAGATTATGAAGTCTGTTCTCGCCAATTGAGATCATTCTCTGTCTGGAGAGCATCAGGTACTCCCATATTACGTGTTGTACTGCCTCCAACTCTTCCTTGAGTCTGAGCATTTAGTTGATAGTATAAGCCTCTCTCACCACAAATCCAACAGCAAATTTGCACTCCTTTATGTGACCGTTATAGCATATTTCTGCCGTCCTTGTTCTTGTCCAGGAGGTGGTCAGATCTCTCATAACAGGAACTTAGTTCCATTAGAAGATCTTTATTTGGTGGGATCCAAACCGAACACAAAACTACATGGTGCTTGCCTTCTTACTTTAGCTTACCTTCAAGTGTTTGCTTAACGTCCAAAGGATACATGGTTTTGCTAACTGGATCAAAGCCTACTTAGAATCTGTGGTAATTTCGAAAGGAACAAGTATTGCTTAACAATTACAGCCTACCATCCTTCACTTACGTGTTCAGTTCACCTTCTCCGTTAACTAAAACCACAGAGCCCCCTATTAATCCTCCCCCTACTCGGCTATTTTAATAACCAATTCGCATGATGAATAATTCTTTTGCAATCTCCATTATCTTAGGCCAATATTTACCCACTTTTTATACTCAATTTAATAAATATTTCAATAGATAATTAAATCTTTGAAATGTTTAACTTTTTGTGGACAAACAACAAAGAAGTGAAACCCGCCCCACCAACGAGCTATAGATAAAACGAGCAATTGTTGTTATGTTAAATGGTGCTAAAGCTTGCATTGTTTTTACGCAGAGGCCACAATTCAATTATTTAACGATGCTCCGACTGAAGCGTACACCCTGACAGCACTTATAAACCCACCAAAGCCAGCACCACTCGACTTGGTCACAAATACAATATATATAAATATATACCAACAAAATACGATATAGTTATAAATGTACGAGTTTGTAGGCTTGGTAGTGCATGGGGTAGAGTGCAGCAGCTTAGACGCAGGCTACAAATGTTGCGGTGCGACGCGGGCAGCTTAACTAGACCAGCACAATTCAAGTCAGCGCGGTTGGCTTAACAGCGTAAAAGCAAAAGCCTATCGGCATGCTCGTCTGCTCGTCTGCTGGTCTGCTGGCCTATGTATCAAAGCCATGTGGGTGAGTTGCGAAGTAGGGCTATATGTATCTCGTTAATGGTGGCCGCATTGTGGATGCGTTCGTGCGTACAATTTACGTGATCCTTGTCCGCGTGCACAGCAGATTTTTATGACTTTTTCCTTCTGCAAGTCTTTTTTTTATTGGTTTCTCAACGACAGTTGTTGGAATTGTTATTTATTTTTGTTGTTACTGTAGCTGTTGTTGTTGTCGCCGCAATAAGGATCAGGCCAAGGATATGCTTTACATGTTTTGCGTGGATAATAAACGACAATTTGAGACGCGGCACAAGGTTAAGCGAAATTGAATTAAAATTCGATAGAAATGTGAAAAGTTTTACAACCGCCAAGTAAGCGGCAAACATAGACAAGCTTGTTAGGCTGTCTGATAATAAAGCTTTGCTTATAATTTAATAGGCATTACTTTTAAGGACAATTATTGCATTGCCATTGCGTAGGCGGACACCAGGCAAATCATACTTAATTGAAATTAGTGTTGTTCACAATTGAATATTATTTTACAGTCAAAACGTGCTAAGGAGTGTGAAGCGTGGAAGGTAGGATAAGTTAATCCTTGTAATTGAATAAATATGTTTTAAAATTTTCTACTAAGTGGAGACTTTCAATTTTGATCAGACCTCGATTGTCTAAGCTAGGTCAAGTTCAACATGTTGACTCTAACGAGTCGCACTTACCTAGATAGTATCACATCCATCCCAATAATGGATGTAATGTTATACCTCTTTTCTACACAAATTTTAGTAACTGTTTGGAATCCTTATCTATTGCTGATTACGTGCTCCACTGTATCTACACATTTCCTGAATTACACTTGCATTCCTTTATTAAACAGCATCCCTTTAATAGTTCTATCAGTACACTTGCCTCTTTCGTACCCTTTTCGTACCTTTCGTACATAATTGTGTTTTGTGAAGTCCTTTTTAAGATCTAAATATTTGTTCGCCTGACGAAACAACATCCTTTCCTTACCACCCTTCACTTATGATCCTCGGATGGGATCGTCAATCAAACGTTCATATTGAGGTTTCTGAGGACAACAATGTTAGAATCATTAACTTCTCAAATTTTCTGTTTAACTCTTTAGCCCACTTTACTTTCTACTCATATAGCATGAGGTATACATGATCCCACGAGAGAGGGAAATCATCTCTGAAACCTTGGTTGGTATCGAAACTTCTTGTTCTAGTAATGAACGAAGAATTTTGATTATTTAATAACCCTTTTACTTGGTTGTACCACGCCTACATATTATATTTTTTAATAACCAGACATCCTACCGCTCGACTATTTTCGACTAACACGGATTTATTATTCTGCACCATTGCAATCATTGTTTGAACTTCGTCATGATAAAACATCTAATCTATCGTAAACTTCAAACTTTCATACTCCAAAAGCTTATTTCTTTCTTTTTTTCTGTCTGCAAAAAAATCCGCTTCGGTATTGAACTCTGGATATATCTGCCAAATGGCAGGAATTGTGGTCGATCGTAGACTGTGAGTCTTTCTGCTATCCGATGTAGTAAGTAGTAAAAATCTTTGGTGGTATCATCGGTTATCAGTTTTCCTTTTTTAGATTGGACAAACAAATGAAGAAAATACGTCCAGTAATACACGTGTAAATGAATGCAATACAAACTACTTGACGTCAGCCAAATGGTAGTAATAATTTTCAAGTCGTAGACAATTTCGTGTATCAAGGAACCAACTTTAACATCACCAAAAATTTTGATCTAGAAATCCAACTAAGATTTACTCTTGCTACTAGGTGCTACTTCTTCTCTCGACGAACAAAATAAGGACTGCTGGTCGCTCATTACTCCCACCTGCTGTATGATACATTCGCAGAGTTCCTTTTCGGAGTTTTCAAAGAAAAAGTTTTGTGGAAGTATTATGATTATCTGTGTCGGTGACGGCAAATATTGTAGATGATTGAATGATAAACTCTATGATATGTTCAGTATTGACATGGTTCTGTGTTGGCTAGATTATGGCGTCTTCACGGACAACTACTCTATAGCTCTGAAGATTTCAAAGCAACTAATAAATTATTTGGCTAAAAGCTTTGCCTTCGTCAATTTAGAAGATACAGAAGCAGTGCTTAATTGCTCTTCGTTACAGCAGTTCTTGGAAGCTTTATTAACAAACTCCTTTAAGCAATTGGTTGATCAGACATGGTGGATATGACTTACGTGTATGAGCATCGGTAGTCGACTTTGGGGATAACTATTCTGATTCTATTGAAAATAAATATTTGCGGTGAGGTAATTGACTGTTGAATAGTTGGCTGTCACATTTGCTTCCACAACGACGTCTTTTGGCTTATAACGTTCGCTCTGCCACCTATGATTTCTATAATTGATTTAGATATTTGGATATACTTCATGAATCAATTTTGCTTTTAACGTCAATAAATTACAGAAGTTTTCGCGTAATGTCATCCGGCCGGAAGTCCGCTCAATAGACGTTTAGCCGTTGCACAATTTCAGTAACTGGTATGCAAATATATTGGTCGTAGTACAACGTTGAATATTTTATACAAACATTGATCTCGTCCACTAATATTAATCGAGGAATGACATGCAGTGTTGTTGTGTAAAAATTTTAGTCGATTGGGAACTTTTCGGTATATGCGGATGTTTACAAACGAACAAAAAAATTTAATATTTGATCTATTATTATTTTTCAAATAGATGTCTTAAGTGATCTGTATCTTGCTTTCTACAAAAGCGATCGTGATCGGAGGGCACAGAGCCGGAACAAATGGACTCCAAGCCAGGATTGATGGGCAGGAAAGTTCTGTTGTACATTTGGTGGTATTGGCAAGGAATCGTACACTATGAAATGCTCCTCTACGGCCAAATACTAATCTTGGACTGTTGCTGTCAGCAATTAGACCCACCGAAGGAAAAAATCGCCTAGTAGCACACTACTTTGGTCAACATGAGGGGAATTTTGTTTCAACAGTACACCGCCAGAGCACACACATCGATGGCGACTCGCCGGAAGCTCTAAGAGCTAGGTTTGGGTGGGTCTTATCAAGAGATTACCATCGGTTCCTGTCTATGACGAATTATTTGGCTAAAGCCTATGAAAATCGGTTGTCCCGATTCTTCCCAATAGGTGTAATGATTTCTCTGAGAGAGGCATAATGGCATTACCTTCAAAATGGCAAAAAGTTATCATCCATCCGTTAGTATATTTACATTCATTTATAAAAGTGTAACACGTTGTACCCAATAATTATCACTAATTTAAAAATGTGTTACGAAATTTGTATCTACTACTACTTACATTCAAAATGTTATCAAGGCAGGCAAATTATATTCGTACATACAAATGCTCGTATGTAAGAGAAACAAATTAGAAAGGAAGTGGCTCTATGTCAGCTATCACCATTTTGTCATCTTGTTCGCGCCACATAATTACAAATTATCTTGTTAACTATAATAGCTAATATGAAGTAGAACATGCATAATGAAAAACGAGGAAAATAAGTGAAAAGTGTTGCACGACACATGGGCAGAAGAACTGTGGAATATTCACGCCCATTAATATGTCACCAGCAGACTTAGCAAATGAAATAAAAGTGCATAACATATTTTACACATATGAATTATACCTTTCTACAGATTAGGTTATATATTTATAATCATACATAAGGGATTTGACACACATATGTACCTGTGTTGGATCTTAAAGTTGCCTTGAGTAGCACGATTTTGAGAATATTTTACAATAGCTTCAAAGTTTTAACTTAATAGTGTTTTCCTCTTGAACTTTAATCCGAGAATTGCTAAGTTAATTAGTCAGGATTTTTTAGGTAAAATGACTGCAATAGCCCAGTGGTGACCAGGGTTCAAATCCGTAAAGGCCAAAAAAATCGATTTTTTTCCTGTAAATTTCTAGAAAATATTCTTAGAAATAATATATAAATAGTTCCGAAGGTCCACAAGACCAAGAAATAAGAATAGAAGAGGGGAGAGCGCAGAACGGAGCGGGCCAAGTGGTAAGTCCGGCCGCTCGAGCAATTTAATCGCCTTTTTCTCGAAATCACGTCGGTACTACAACCAAAAAAAAAATTATAAATAATTAAAATTAAAAAAGGGTAAAAAAATTAAAAAGTCCGCCATTTTGTCTTTTCAATGTTTCTTTGTACTTTAGGCCAGGTTCAGGTTTTGATTTTTACTTTCAGATGATTCGTCTTAAAGTTATCGTGTCACTCGCAAACAAAAGGGAGGTATTTCAGCAAAAAAATATTTTTTTGGAGTTATGTGTTTATACGTCTACTTATCCACAAAAGCTTTGATTTATTTTTTTAATAAATAAGATTTGTTTGAAAAAAAAAAACACGCTTTTTGGAGGAATTTGGCCTTAATAGAGTAGTAATTCTTCAGAGAAAGCTATTGGCACATATGCGTGTATGTTTCAAAATGAAGCCGTTCATAAAGTTACAGTCAATGGGGAACGCAGACCTGGACGACATTGATGTGGACGACTTTTGGTCTGCGCTGCATACTATACAGCCATCGAAGCATTTCATTTATTGAAGGAAACTTTTGGTAAGCGCCTATCTCGTGTCGTGGGCTGTAGCGTAGTCACCAAGGTCTTCCGAACACCACTGGACCACTTTTTTGTGATATGTGAAGTCACTTCTCCTTGGTGGACAATGTTAATGTAATTTATTCAAGCAGTCAATAAACCGAAATCGTTTTTAAAACCTAATGCCAAGCCCTCTTTATAATAAAGCTAAAGTCTTGGCCGTAATATTAAAGAATAAGCGTTTTATTTTTTATTTTTGAATACCACATGTCCCACGACTCAACATATTAACAGCCTTCAGTGCGAAAACCTTTTTAAGTAAATACGATTCCCTGAGGTATGTAATTTTAAGCGTCACTCACATTAGCGGTGTTCAGAAATATATTTTTTAAAGAGCTGTTTTTAGTGCAAAAAAAAATCAAGATTGATTTGCTAACATGCGAAAAATTAACCTATAGTTATTGTCCTGCGAAAACAGGAAAATTCAATACTGATCCCACGTGATTCCAGCTTTTATTCCTGAGATTAGTTGTGTACGCATTTTTTATAATATTAGCAGGGCTAATTTCATCTTCTTTTGAATGTTCATCTTGAGCTTGAACATTTTGTTTTGGTTTTATCGCCCAATAAGAAGCATTATTGAATATCGCCAATTAAATAACAATAATTACTAATCCGATTTAAAATAAATCTTTCCGCATTCCAATTACATAATCTTACATATTAACACGAAGTATTTTCTCCAAAAATTATTGTGGGAAACACGATAACTAATAATACTTAAATTTAAAAACAGATAAAGAATCCAAATATTTCTTTGAGCTCAATGTGAATTATGCAAAAAATTCTAAAAACATAACTTAAAACTTAAGTAGAAAACTTTTTAGCATTTTATAATACTGACAGAACTATTTAATAAATTAAGACAAGACAGGTTACCTGTCTTTTCGCGCATAGAATAAGTCAAAGCCAATGCCAGCTAAGTTTGAGTTCTCCTTAGTTATTTTTCAAATATATCGGTTCAAGATCCATTTCCCGGAAGAACAAGTACGCCTATTTCTGGTATAGGTAAAAAGCTACCTACGTATCGAAATTAAAATGAACTGAATATGCATAAACGATTTTTCGTATAATTTAAACCATGATTCACTTAGAACAAAAGGTAAAAAAAATCGGCCCAGGCTTTCTTAATTGATGAATAACACATACATTTACATTTTTTGAATACGAAACATAGAAAATTATTTTAATAAATAAATTAAGTAAATTTTTCTACAAAATTGCAATACCCTCGGCTGGGAATATCAAGCCCTCCCAGTGTATTTGTGACATAAAATTAAAACTCCTGGACTTTTTGTAAATGTGGTTTCAATTTAAACCTTAATATACATTAACAAATAAATATAACACTTAAAAAACATAATTATATATTAACTATATACATTTTTCAATTACACGTGCTCCATCCCCTAGAAACTTTAGATTTTGTATGTGTGCCGAGCGTCACACCTCACGCTCTCATCTCTGATCATCCGATATCATTCTAAGGATATAACCGACAATGTCTGACATGACGACCTTTTTTGGGAGAGTTGAACTTGTGACGTCATTTATTCTGGTACGCCCATAATAGAACCCAGTTAAGCACCTTTTGATACAGAGTGCTGATAGCATTTATCTATTATCTTCCTTTGATTTCTATGTCGCTGTTTCAAACAAAAAGTAACGCTTAATCAGCAAATGAGATTAAAGCTAGGAACTTTTTTTCTAAGCCGCACCGAAACATGTCAAAATCACTTCTCAAGAAGATATCGGAAAATTGATTTATTATAAATAAGTAGACCAAATTACCACGTGAAAAGGATCAGCATAATCTGCTATAAAACTTAAGGAGTTGGGTCGTTGGAATCAAAATAGCTCACAACAACATCAAATTATTAGACTATATCCACCAAAGTTTTGAGTTCGATGGTTGCATTTAGATGAGGAAACCATTTATACCTGAATAGAGAAGGGTACTAGTAGGGCAGGAGGATATCATCTCAATCTAAAGCGACAAAAATGAACTGCGGAGTGGGAAGGGACTACAATGCAAGGATTTTCACATTTCTTTTCTCTATATTCGCCTACTATAATCAGCTAGTATCTTCCAATTGGAAGTACTAGGAAAAAATGGCCAGTATTAAATAACATCAGGAAGGTACAGAGAACAACCATATATACGAACAATCAGTTGGAAATGCTGTCCTTGTGTAATGGTAAATTACTTACGCCTTCAGCTCGCTGGCAAATCAGTTTCACGTACCTATTATCTGGCTTCTCAGCTACAGAAACATTTATGCCAACGAAACATATGACTAGTAAGCCAAGTAAAACCAGAAAGTGTCCGAAAGTCGTTTCTTTTCGACATTCGCGGTTTGGTTCATCATGAAAACATCCATGTGGGCCAAATATTTCCGGAAACTTCCATGACCGAGCTGTAGTTGTGAACGATTTCAATACCGCCGTAGTCACCGGATTTGGCCTCATGCGACTCTTTTTGTTTCCAAAACTTAAGTTACCACTCCGTGGAACCCGTTTCGAGTCGATTGAAGCCGTAAAAGAAAATTCGCAGAGAGAACTGGTGTCGACTGATATCAACAGCTGCTGCAAACACACTGATTGGCAGATCGTGTTCTTTTTTGGCATAGTAATTAAGGACAGTGCTACCAACTTAGCAAAAAAAGTGCTGAAAAATATTCAGTGCCGGCAGTTTAAATGAGAATTTCCGGAAACTTTCTGGTCTTAATGTTTATACAGACTCACAGCCACTATAAAGTGGCATTGACTATTTGGAGAAAATGCCCTAAAAATTGTACTGACCAACATTTGTCACAGCGGCACCCTGGAAGGGAATAAGGAAACAATTTTGCATTTTTACTGCGAAGGCCCAGCGCTATTACAAACCCGACATAGAACACTTGGAATTCATCATCTATTAGACCTTGAATGTTTGTCCACAAAAAGCATAACGGCTATATATAGCTTTATTGAGAACACAACTGGTTCGAAGGACAAAGCGAGATAGCAAGAACTTAGTAGCTTAACAATCGTGCATCAAAATGACGCAGCTAACAGTAATTGAGCACGGGGCTAATTCTCTCGAGTACTCTTACCTACTGATCTACCTACCACCTAGCGATTTGAAAATAGAATATTATTATGAAGGCCAAGAGTCACCCCGATTATTTATATACATATCTAGATAAAAATTTGTTAAATTCGCAAAATCCCTCCTTTTTTTGCGTTTGAAGATGTTTTAAAGAGTAAACGAAACATTTTTATTTAGCTTAAGCACTTTAATAAAATTTAAATTTATACTTTTGAGTATAAAGCCCACGGCTGCCAAGTGTATGGAAGGGTAGTGTAGCCTTTGAAAATCATGTTTACATCGTTTAATTTAGTTGATTTTTATTTTTATGCTCCGGACACTCTTGTCTATTTGTTAACAAGCCACATTGCTGATTGACTCGTCAAGCGCCAAAGCGGTTGGCTGACGCACCACTCCACCAACACACACACATACACATACACATTAAACCCACCGACAACAAACTTTTCCCAACAACCACTTTTTGTCCAACCATGCGGCAATTGTTGCATGCGCTGGTACACAAATAGATTTGCCACAAACTGAAATGTTACTGAAACAAAGCAACAAGCAACTCCTCAGGTCACTATGCTAACCACAGGTATACATACTCGTACATACTTATATTGCCACCCGCCTCCTTTGTTCTCAACCAATGAGGCTAACTAAAATTCAAACCTTGAATGACTGCAGGTAGCTTTGGCTATTGCGTGCCGACTTTACGCTAGCGCTGTCGTCTCATTTTAATGAATATACATACTTACAGACATACCTACATTGTTTGATTGCAACTCTGCTTATATGCTTTGTTCTTCTGGGTTTTTGTGTCGGAAAGCCAATGAATCACGTACGACTTCATACCGACAACACGATTGAATTAACACGATGGCTGGTCAACAGCAAGCGAAAAAGGCAAAAAAAAAGCATAATGTACATATGTATGTATGCATGTTTGTAGTAGATAGATAGTGTTTGGTGGGAGGACGTGAATATCCTCTCAATTAAAGGAGAGATGTGAAAAAGTGAATGTTTATACACAAGTATATTCGAAACTCAAACTAACTACATATACATTCCTATGCAAAAAAATATAGTATATAAATATATATACAAATATATTATTCTATACTCCTTGTCTTTGTTAGGTGGTTAACCATCGCTGGAATAGCCACAGGCGCTACAATTTCAACGTCGATCCAATTTTCGTAGCAGCAGCATAATGGAATAAATAATTATAAATAAAAACGCAAAATGTTAGATTTAGTTAGAAAACCGATAACAATGATAATGAGCAGACAACATCACCATGGCCCTCAATCTGTCTTTGACCTCAACTACAAACCCTATATGCGTAAAATGGATGGAGTGAACTCACTACTTAAACCGGGCAAACCAGTCAAAAAATGAGAATCATATCGGCCGATATCTCTCCTTCCCCCAGTAGAAAAGACAACTGAGGCCTTGCTGCGCCCAACAACATATCAGCATGGCTTCCAAAAAGTGTACTGCACCACAACCGCACTTAATGCTATAAACACACACATAACCCATGGCCTCAATCAAAATCGGCCCTGTGCGCGAATTGTTCTAGTAGCACTGCAGCCGTTAGAAGCCTTTGGCACCATCAATTATTCAGGGCTACTAGCTGTCGTTGCGGACGCTTCATTACCGCGAGTCCATGAGCTATTTGAGTGGTCGACAATTATCAATAGAGTTTTAAGGTCAGGACTAGGCATGGTGGTGTTCTCCCCCCACTTCTATTTAATTTCTCCATTTTGAAACTCCCTCCTCAACCAGGTGAAGTTGCATTGATTTGATATCCCGATGATTGTTCTATACTAATGTCTGGTTGGGAACTTGATAACGAATTTTCGAAAAAAAAACTGCTATCTCGCCGACCTTTTCACTTCTTCACTGCACAACAATTACAGTTACAACCGCTCTTAGTGCGGTGACAGGAAACCACCTGATGGCGTAGAAGCATCACTTATACATCGCAGTATCTATGCTATGCGTTAAGGAGCATAATTCTATGCTGTGAAACATATATCTGCTAGGTTTATACTTGGAAGCAAGCCAACAGACATTTACTTGACGCCGAGCCATCAGCTAGACGAATCAAGAAGAGAGTACTCGACTACAAGGGCTCCATTCAAAACCACGTACAATAATCGCTAGACATGACGGCGTACCGAAAAAGCTTTAAAAGGGCATTCGGTGAGAGCCTGTTAACACCTTCTTGAGCTCTCTTCCAGTGAATGGCCTTCTAGAAATCCGATCCCCACCCAAACGAAGTGCTCGAGTTGCCTAGAGTGATTCGAGTAACCCTAGCGCAATTAAGTTCTGGGTATTGTAGTCGGCTTAATTTCTACTTATCTAGATATGGCCTCGACGGCACTAACGGCCTCTATGTATGCTCCTTAAAACCGACTCATCTAACCGCCATTTCCCCATGTTGGTCGAGCCCGTCGAAACAGCTCGTCGTCGTCGATCTCAAAGGCAGAATGACAAACTAAAGCAAATATTCTTAGAATGGCCTTAGTTTCTCTAAGCACTCATTTGTGAAAAGGCCTGGTCAATATGAAACCATACTATGACTTTCGAAAATTAACAAATATGTCTGAAATTCCATTGGAAGAGTTCAAGCAATTTGCACGCTTTAAATAAATAAAGGGTGGAACATTTTTTGTAAGGGGATTACGCACTAATTCGGTTGAAATAACTCGCTTTCCAAGCAATTTGTGGCTCAATTTATCCAGCGAGCTCACCAAGCCGGTAGTTGATCAGACAAAATAACTCCCAGACAGTGGATTCAGAGGAAATTTTTGTTGCTGTATCACAAAGTGTCTCGGAAGCTATTTTAATAAGCAAAACTGTCGCATTCGTAGCTCAGAAAACCCACACGTAACCATACCATAGAACAGCCAATGTATCCTGATTGTTTAGTGCGGCATGTTAACCATCGCGGGGGTTCATTGGCTCTTGTTTTTTCGAAAACGAGAAAAGAGCTTTCATTACCGTCAATTTGGATCGTTCAAAAGTTTACATGGACGATGTTTGGATAGAGGCTACGCCAACAATCCAGAAAGGTTTCATGACTTGGAACACGAAACTGAAGTCGCGACTTCAGAAACATTCGAAAATGTGAAAAATTGGGTCGACATAAAAAATAGAATGGGATACTACAAGACCAGTCACGGCAGCCTTAAGAACAGGAAAGTAAAATCGGAGTGGTTGAAAAATTGTAATCCATTTTTTATTTTTCGTCGCACTGCCATTAGACCGGCTGTTGTATGATAAGTCGATATGCCAAAAGGTATGAGCCTATTGTAGATGCTTTAGAAGCGCAAAAATAATTAGGAGCAAGAAACAGTATTTAATTCTATGCAACTGTTAGGAGAAATTTATTTTGGAGAGTAGGATAATTATTAAAGAGATGATTTAGTGGTATAACAATGAGCCTGATGAAATCTACATCTTTGAACTGTTAACTATTAACACCCTTTAAGTTACAAGTCTGGTCGAACTTCTTATTCAGAAAAATAGTTTCAAGAAGTAGGCATATCAGAAAAATAAAATTTCTTGATACACCTCGGTGGATCTAAGTGGCTTAGGCTAAATGGGCTTGTGATATCATGAAATAATTGCTATGTACCACTGACGCTTTTTAGCGCTTACTTTAGTTTCAGTCACACAGCAAAATCTATCCATAAAAGTGACTGCAAGATGCCTACTTCTGCTTAGAATAGAGGGAAAATTGTCTCGCCCTTCTTACCATTCTTGAAAGGGATTACCAACCTTCCTGCATGTCGTCCTATAAGGCGGTGTCCCATCAGGATCTCAATTACCTTTCAAATGTTCTGAATGTTCAGACTATTCGATATTGATTGCGCCCTTTCGGAATATCATGTTGCTTTGCAGATTTTTCCCACCCGGAAAATACAGTCATAAACAGTCCAAGGATTAACCAAAGTAACCACGCAGAGGTCTTTAGTTCCTGAAGGAAATTATAACACCCTAGAATTTTTTAATGATGGGTGATGGTTGACAGCTCTACTGTTTCTTCATCATTAAGCAAAGAGCCGATAAGGTTGGGAACTAAAGAATCAGACAATGCTACTAAGCTTGGTTCAAAATCTGCTTAATTATGCTACCATTGGAAGTTATAAAGAACAAAGTAATGTCTTCATACAAAGATTTTGAATATCTTATAGTCATGACCTTCAGTAGTTCAACAGTATAAATGTTCAAATTCAGGAACATTTTAGGTCTACTCAGTCAACAGTAAGCAGCGTTATTTTTTAAGAACTATCTCTTTAAGTAAGTGAGAATCTTCGCACTTTTAATAGCGGAATAGTCTCAATACTTTGACTTTTGTCTCTAAAGCTAAAGCGATTTTCAGCAGAGCTCCTAATCAAACTGGTGGGCGACCTACAGTTCATTTTAAGCCGCATACGAAAGGCTGATGGATTTATGAGCTTTTATTTCATATCAGAAATATACTCGGAGAGGCAGGCGTTTCCTGCCGAGAGACGACCACAATTAGAAAAATTAGTTTTATATACTTCGGATGTTAGTAGACAATTTTATCACCTCGGTTATTAATTAACATTTTGTGACCCGACTGTCCTGCGGTCTTCTGTAGGTGAAGACCGCCGCCTGGAATATACTGCAATACTCTTGAAGCATGAAGGGTTACCTAAGGTCTAGCTAAGCGCACCCGCGCCAGGCGCCCTCCTTGAACGGAGCTTGAAACTTTCTATCCAAAAAAAGTGTGGGGAGATTTTGTCATATTTCCCCTGAATATTGAGCTGTGCCCGAAAGCTATAGCGGTAAATTCACATAAGACTGGTGGTAGGTCAAGTAACTTTACAAGTGCTGGCTTTTGAGTCGTCCTTAGCAAAGACCGCTGTAGTTCTTCCTTTGGTATTCTATACCAGATTTTGTTAGCAGCGGTCCGTCATTATAGAGCGCAGTAGTCCAATATCGGCTTAACTACCACGTGTAATACCAATGCATGAAGCCAGGGGAAGGTCCAGCATCCATTTATATGAATAACTCGTACCACAGCCTATTCCATCATTTCCTCTACATTTCGCTCCACATAAGTATGCTGTCCAAAATTACTCCCAAGCACCTAGTGTGATCTCTGATTGATACCTCCTGATTTGAGTGTTACAAGTAATAAAAAAAAACTATGAAGTCTGCCAAACTGGTACGTTGGTACTCGGTAAAGTACCACCTGAAAAGTGGGTAACTAGAAACTAATATAAATTGCTAAAACAAACTCCCAACCATTCCATGCAGCAACACATTAGCACACAAAGAAACTATTAAACATTATCCACTAATAAAGCTGTAAATATACTTAATCCGCTTTACGCTATTTTTACTAAATACCAGCAGATTTTCTGCTGTGGTATTTCTTTCTTACCGATTTCTCGCATTGTTTAAATGCCAAAGAGAAAATTTTACAAGCCATTTGAGAAGTGGTTTTAGTGCATCATTAAGTCTTCATTCATATTTCGCCTGAAAAAATTCCAACAATTTACGGTTGAAGCGCGCAAAGGAATTGAATGATGTACATATGTATGTATGTAAATGCGAGTTGGAATTAATAGGAAATAAAATACATACATTTATACCTTTACTTATTTGTGAATATATTTGTTTGTATGTTTAGAAAATATTGTGCATTGTTGCTAGCTAAGCATAAATTAAATGAGTGAATGAGTTTCGAGAAGATTGGCCCCAATTCGAAGAGTTGGTGTGTGTCGAACCTTTCACACGGCTCCTTTCCAGGATTTGACGCAAACGGACTAATAGGCTCCGGGCATTTTACTGACGCTGGGTATTCCTTCTTATGCATTGGGCCCAGTATACTTGGTTGGCAATCGTTGAACAAAGTCTGCAAAGAAGATGATGCATATGCCTTGTTAGCTTTTCGCCGCCATATGTGAATAGCTCGACTAGTAATCCACCCATTTTTGTACTTCGTCATAGTTGGGTTATGTAACGTCTAAACAATCGTCAGTTGTTGGAGTTTCGGGTCTGCCAGCACATATGTTTTCTTCATCGCTACAGTTGTAGAATTGTTCTCAGCATGTTCTGAACATCTTTGATCATCTCTTTGGTTCCTATATGAGTACGGTCCTATGTGAGTCACCACATCTTTTCATAGAATACCTTTGTATGCCAGGTTAGTGTTTATTTAGGTCCTCACTAATTTCAGCCTTTGTATTTTTTTGGCTGCAAATGCTTCTCGCTTCCCTTTTCAACCCTTGATATCTGGTTCGCATCCAACGTTGCAAAGTAGCCAATCTCTTTTCTATCCACCAATGCATTAAATTCTTCATAGTACCAGCACTTCAAATAGTTTAATTTGCAGCTGAATGAAAGAAGCTTGAAATGCCGTCCCATAGTTTCTTGATTCCGAGTTGGTTATAAGTGCTCTAAGAGAGCAGGAGTGCAAGTCAAGAAGAAAAAGGTTCGGCTGTCTGTTGTAATTGAAGTTTTCAACGTCGTTCTTTGTTGCATATAACGAACATCTACAAGAACATATTCCAAGGCAATATTAGGAACTAAGAGAGTACTCGCACCCATAATAATGAAGGCTCATGATTGATTTCATTACGTTCCGTTTTATCCGAAGACAGACAAGAAGACTCATGGATTTTATTATGCTTAAATCTGGTTTTAAAAATCTGAAGCTATATTGCCGACAAAGTTAATCGTTGAATTTTTCGAAAGTTGAGCCAAACACATCTTCTTTTCCAAGCCCGATATTAAAATCGAACAGTACAATTTAGATATCGTGATAGTGGCAACACTTTTAGGTGCATTCGAGGTGCTTATGCAAAATCGCTTTTAATAACATTTTTTTACTCTATAATAAGGGGATGAGCGCCAAACAGCCGATTGTTAAGAACTCTCCCTTTAAAACAATTTCCTACCACGAGCTGATCACCAAATTTGCACTTCTTTATATCTATAAGAGCTGTAAATATTGCACCACAGAACGCACCTCGGGATTGGTATGCAGTCAGCGTTATTCTTAACTAGAACATTGATTATATGGATAGTGGTACCTAGCAATTTGAGGGACGGGACATTGAAGATACTTTTTCGATAATCGAAAACTTAAGTACATTTGGAAGAGTCGTCAGGAAAATAGGATGTTCTCTGCTGCTTTCTAAGTTACGGGTCCCTAAACCAGAGCCCACCTTCACTGCACGAACAAAAAAACTACACTTTTATATATCGAGCCGTTTACTTTAGAATCGACATTCGATGATAGCTGCTCTTCTGGTGGGCAGACGTTCAACAAATTCTAGTCAAACCATAAGTTGAATATCTTATAGTGTTTTCACAAAAGCTATCTCATTTTACACCTTTCATCGATATGAAATAACTCTGGTCCGAAATATGTAAGTATTAGAAAGAGATGTGAAAAACTCAGCAAAATTTATACCGATCGGAACAGCGAGCTAATTTGGCTTATCCGCTTTTTGAAATATTTCAACCTTAGAACGCAAATGTTTTTTTTTTTATTTATGTGATTTTTCTTCTGAACCGGCCAGATCGTCAAACTATGACATATAGATTTGAGGTTTTGGTCAAAAATCCGTGAAAAAAGAACCCAAGAGCATGAAAATCGGTATTGGTATCACAACGGCTAATCTTTCGCAGCCAACTTTCCACTTAACCGCTTTACCGTTATTTACTCATATTAGAACAACGGATGTAGCACGGCGAAAATTATGTGATGTGTGCCGAGAAGGTGAGTTGACCGAACGCCAATGCCAAAGTTGGTTAGCAACATTTCGTTCCGATAATTTCGTTCTTGAAAATGTGTCACGTCCTGGAAGACCTCTTGAAGCCGATGTTAATAAAAGAAAGCCCTTGGTCGACGGAAATCGAATAAATTCCAAAAGTTAAAATTTGTCTAATGCGACCGTTCAAAGCATATAAAACGTCTAGGATTAATTTCGAATCTTGTCACATGAAGCATGGGTTCCTCGTGTTCTTACAAAACGAAATTTGCTTTGTCGCATGAACGACAAAGATTTGCTAATAAAATGACAAGTTTGAATCACTTTGTTACAGGCGACAAAAAGTGGCTATTTATAATATTCTAAGGCGCCAAAGATTAGGATGAGCCAGCTGAAACCTCTTCGAAGACCGATATTTATCAAGAAAAACTTATATTGAGTGATGTTCTCAAAGAGAAGTGGTCAGAACTGATCAACAGAAGTGTTCCATCAGGGTAATGCGAGACTTCTTACGAGTTTTTTCCCTCACCGTAAGCTTTTGCAGCTTGACCATACCATATTTTCCAGACTTGGCACCTTCGGACTATTACATGTTAAGGTATCTGCAAATAAATATCCTCGTATATACGTGTATATACGAGGGGATTAACAAATGTTTGGTAAGTTGATCAGAAAAAAAAAATTAAAAAAAACTGTTTGTATTTATTCGTAATCTTTGTCCTCCTTTATCTTCTTTACGACTTTACTGAAGTTGAGTGACCATTTTTGAATTTGTTAAGGAAAATTGAAAAATTTGAGCAAAATGCACTCGAGCATCTTTTTGGGACTCATTTAAAATTCGTAATACCCATCGAGTAGATTTCTTCGTGTCAATCGTGGGTCTTCGTCTATCTTGGACTTCACCAGAGCTACAGTGAAGTCTTCAGTGCAAGATTTTGGTCAACTTTCTCGGGGCTCGTCCTCTACGGAAAGATGTCCGGTCTGGAATTCTCGGAACCACTCAGAAATAGCCTTTAAAGGACGGTGCAATCGTTTCATATGCTATTTGGCATTCACCGAAATGAGTTATGAAGACTTTTGCTTGACATGGCTAGACAGCACTTTTATCTTGTTAGTCGCGTTACCACATCTCTTAAGGAACTTGAATGCTGTCTATTCCTCATTTTACAAAAAGCTCTCCATATATTACTTGTTTGTATGTAGATA
Source organism: Ceratitis rosa (assembly GCA_037013455.1). Classification (NCBI taxonomy): domain Eukaryota; kingdom Metazoa; phylum Arthropoda; class Insecta; order Diptera; family Tephritidae; genus Ceratitis; species Ceratitis rosa. The sequence continues at coordinate 5,688,230 of JAWMAG010000030.1, read as the reverse complement.
TATATATTTTTTTTTTTTTGTAACCATAAGATATCCGAGAAATAAATGCAAAAGTATACTTCTTTGTTTACGAACTTCTCGCAATAATCTGAATACAATACATTTCTTTGGCTGAATACTTTTGGCTGCTCATAAAACTGAAATACAATGATGTGATGTGAAAACATTGTTGGTACGTTCATATTGGGCGGATCATTTGTCAGCTATCCAGTGATTTCGCAGTATATATGTATGTACATATCTCTACTATTTACCTCTACGACTTTTGCCATTTCGTCAGTTTGCTCTTTGTAACTTCACTCGTTAGTGTAGCAATAAAAATGCATTACAAATACAAATGTTTATACGGGTATGCACTGTGGATAAATATATATCCCTTTGAAGAAAATGAAGCGTTAAAAGCTAAAGCCCAACAGCAAACAAATACTTCCAAAAGAGAACTATAATTTAAGGGTGATAGCGCGAGATTACCACACCGAGCAATGTGAATATCCTGCTAGGATGCTCATACACGTAGTACAAACGTATACATATAAAATAAATGGCTATAGAGTATGACACACTCCACGTGTATGAAAATAAATGGCGACAAAGTAACCGACGAATAAAATTTTTTTATAAGCAAAAGTTATGCTTCTTGCAAAAGTGTTGCCATAAAAAAGTTTGTCATCAGCCAAGTTAGCAAGTGAGCAGCCGAAAAAGGCATGCAGGCGGCAGGCAGACAAGCAGTCGTAATAGCCAGTACGCAAGTAAACTAGCTGCTGCTAGACGCTGCCACTTTTGGTAGTTTCAACTTGTGCGACTGAAAAATATACAATCCACGCGCTAAGGCAAGGGTGGCCAGTGTTGCCAAATAGTTATTTATTTTCTTTTAATAAAAAAATTTGGATCTATTAGCGCTTCTGGGGTTTTTAACTCTCAACTAATACCAAAACAAGCTTAACAAAATAAATTACTTTAAATATTCCTCATTGAGAATTAGTTTAAATAAAAAAAAAATAAATAAAAAACCAAAGCCTCAACAATCTGGATTTTCCGAAATAAGAAAAAGCTGGAATAAACAATTTTAAAGCTCCACAAAAAATTATCTTCCTTCAATTAAAATAATCTTCAATTAAAATAATTTACCATTTGGCAACACTGTCAGCCAATAAAGTGTTGACAACTACATAAAACAAAAAGAAAAGTTCGGACTACTGCTGCTACATAAATAGCTGGCACACATAAGTAGACAGTAACTTTCTGAAAAGTGCTTAAAGCTTTCATAAGCTAAAGTGGCTTGAGCTGAGCCAAAATGGCAACAAAAAAAAAAAAAAAAAAAAGAACGAAAAAGAAATTTTGAAAATTTGTCCAATTTTCATCAACTAACGCTAAAAAGAATTTATAGTGATCTTCACACGAAAGAATTTCTTTTCTCGCTCTGTATGAATATTAATAAATGCCCTTATGTTAATGTATTTGTATCATATGAAGTAATCACTTCATGGAATTTTAGAAAATAATTCTTGACTTGACCTAACTTAACTAAGAAAAGCTAAGAGTGCCGCCCAGCAGGGAAAATCCATACTAGTATGTAAACGCTCTATTTAAATACTAAATAGTATATTAAATACCAGTACGCTGTATGTTGGTAAATGTCTGGTAACAGGGTAATACTAATTTCCATTACCATCTCACTGATATCGTATGTTAAATTCTAGCACGCCAAGGTTATGTTACACATACATTCTGTTATGCTCTGTTGAAGTACATTCTACGTCGATTCTCGTTACATAGTCACGTTAGCCGAATGGTTATCGCTTATGACTGTCGTGCTGGAAATTTACGTTTCGAATTCCGCTGCAGACAAATTTTTTTTTGTTGAAGTAGAGTATTTCGGAAATGAACTAGTATTTAACTAGTATAAGCTAGCTTATGTTTTAATGGACAACTGACAGTTCGTAGGATATCGCAGTGTATAAAATACCACTTGATAATATGAGGAAAAGCTGAATATGAACTACAATAGTTAGTGTATAAATGTAAATTAATTAGATTCTATTGTAGATAATAACTAATATTTTTCCTTTCACTGCAGTTATTGCACATTAAAAAAAGATCATCCAACCAATTCAAAAATTTGTCGTATTGGGTATATGTATGTGTGACGATTGGAACCGTGGCTGATCTGTTTATTCTATCGAAGTCTAGAAGATCGGCCATCAACGATGCAGTTACCAACACGTCAGCGGTGTCTTGTTATTGTATTGATATCCGACAAAGATTTCCAACTCACAATAGAACGAGTTTCATTCAGTAGCATTAGTTTATTGGAGATAAACAGGTCGAGTTTTGTGCCAACAAATTAGGATTTGCCGACAGCACTACTTTTCTGTTTTCATCTAAAGAAAACCGCAGCCGAATCTCATCGAATTGTGACTGGCGATGAAAAGTGGATATCTTTCGAGAAAGTCATGGGTTACTCCAGGTGAACCATCAACATCGACGGCAAGACCAAACCGCTACGAATGAAAGACAATGCTGTGTGTTTGGTGGGTTCAGAAGGACATAACCTACTATGAGCTGCTGAAACCTGGGCAAACTGTCAAAAGTCCATGCTACCAAAAAAAAAATGACCGATTTGGATCGAATTTTGAGTGAAAAACGACCAGAATACCAACAAAGACAACGTAAAGTGATTTTGATGCATGACAATGCACCAGCACACAAAGCAAAACAGAAACAGAACTATTCTGATTCGAGGGGTCTATCTATTCTTCTTCTGGTATTTACATACTTCGGACCAAACTTAATATATCAATTCATGTACATGAAAGGTATAAAACTGTAAAAAAATAAGAGGGCTACGAAAACCGAGTGCAAGAGATTTAATCGATTTAAGGGGTTATTGGGTAATGTCCACCTGCAAAACAAAATAAATGATTTTCTTTGTTAATTTTTTTTCTATAAATGAATAGAAAAATGTTAATAGACAATATTTAATGTAGTTTAACAATAAACGATTCATTTTGAAAAATATTAGATCCTTTTGTTTCTGAAGCCGATCTCCAGAAAGGCCACCAAAAAAAGGTGTATGGCAGTGAGGAAATACATATCTTACTTGAATAAATAAAATATCTGCTTCAAATTATGTGTAACCCGAAAACTATACAAATTTTGTATTATAATGGATAAATATAGGTATTGATCGAAAAAATAGTGAAAAATTTTGATTTTTGGCAAAATGGCGACTTCAAAAATAATTCATTTTTTGTGAGAAATTCTATACTTCATAAGCCACTTTGATGAAAATAATTGTTAAAAATTTTATTCTGTCGACTATTACCTAGCAAACATATCTTAGAAGGTCCTGTGAAAATTTAAGCCGATCGGTTCAGCCGTTTCAGAGAAATTTTCCTCACCGACTCTTAAAAAAGGGTTTCGAAAAAAAAGCATTTAAAGTTTTGCGAACCATTTACACTACGTAAAACAATTTTTTTTCCAGCTTACATTGAATCCTCTATTCTAGGCCCATAAGAGGAACCCTCTGCTTTCTCGTTTGTCGCTAAAATAGTCAGCTGTTGTTGTCTACGAGACATTCTCGCGCGTGCTTCCTTGCGCTCTTGCTTCTGAAATCGAGATGCGCTCTGTGTCCTCTTTTCTCACGTGCGAAATGAGCATTAGGTCCATGTGATAATTCAAATGAAAGCACATAATAAAGAAGAGATGTTTTTCCTTCATTTGACTTCCAGGCTGCAAGATATGCGCTCGATATTATTTTTGGAGTTATTTTCCATATCAGCTGTTTGTAACTATCATTGTTATTTTGCGTGAAACTACGAACGCTTCGTTCTAGTAATTTTTCATTACTAAGATATGTATAAATAGGAAATATAGCTGTAGCAACATCGAATGGTGAGGGCTGATAGTCATGTCAAAGTGTTCAAGACTCGTGAGTTTCAGCTTCAGATTTTCTGAAAATATTTTCAAATATAGGTGCATTCGATAAATTTATAAAAAATATATTTTTTTTAAATACGTGAACATAACCCCTTAATAGAGAAAAATAGTCGATGCGGTATTCCTTGATTCAAATAATATATAATAATAAAATATAATAATGAATGATTAGACATCTAAACATTTATTTTTACTGTACAGGTATTTTATGCAATTGCAATGAAACGCATAATAATGTTGTAAAAATTAAAAATATTTATTTTTTTCCAGTACCAAACTGATTACAATAGTTCACGATTACGTGTACATCTAAGGTCAATCAGAGTAGAATTACGTTAATTTTTCTTTGTAATGCATACACTTTTATACACTCGTATGCATAAGTGTGGCTATATAAACAAATATGCTCATGTAATATTATCAATTAAATACGCTCACTGTGTGCATTTCATAAAGAAACTTAAATATGTTTCTAAAACTTACTTATTGAAATGACCAACACTCAGCACCTACCCTTCTCATCTAGGCCTGTCATACCATTATCTACGATTCTCATCATTTCCAGGGAAAGTCCATACACCTCCCTCAAAAGCTTTCTCATGAAAAAACTCTCAATGATTCAATAGGAGGAGGAGTGTATAGTCCAATAAACGACTTGTTGCAATGGGATCTGACCAGAAAAAGATGGACGTAGATTAGTTGGTTTTGGTTGGCATGCAAAAAAGCAGTTAGTGTCATTGCATGTAGTCTGGATAAGTAGGAGTTGAGTATACTACGGTATCGAGACCTGAGTTGGGCAAGTATTACTTATGTGACTCGCTATGCAGATCGAGCTCTTCTTCTACTATAGGTGGCTGTTGAATGTCGAGCAGGCCATTAACGGAAATATCGCTTAGAGCCTAACCGTAGCTCGTCCTATTGCGTGGATCTGTTCTGTGAAGCTAAAAGAAGACCTTTTTGACAAGTAGTCCCTTCCTGGTGGTAGAAATGGCAGCATCCTAACATTGACAGCTTGATTTTTCTCCATAACATTATGCTCCTTATGCGGGTCAAATCAAATCGGTTTCCCATTACATTCTTTCTCCTTCATCTCCGTCTCGGTGTCCAAATCAATGCAACGCAACCAGCCGGCCGATTGCTTTGTAAGTTGCAATCATTTTCATTTCTTTGCCTTAACGCAGGTGTTGCCGGCTAGAATTTTGAGGGTTCTTAGGTGACAGACGCATTATAGGAGAGCATCTAGTAACTTGTAGGTGTTCATAATCGGAATTTCAAGCGTCGTCGACTTTCACATTCAGTGCGACCTCGTGCAGCTGGTTAAGATGAGTGAGTCATTAGATTACATTCGAACAAAGATTATCAATATACTGGATGGACGATAATATGGCGAAGTTTATCGGCATATGATAGTAGGGGCGCCGTCTGGTAGTGGAGGGAACGCCAGTTTGGAGACCTCTGTTTTAGAATTACTATAACTATTACGTTCGAGCAGACGAAGTTGGAGGTTTTAGCCTTCCCGCAAGTCTCTAGTACCTTCCCTCTGAAGAAATTAAGCATGTTGGTAAAAGAGCAAACGGCACAAATCAATGCCTCCGTGTGTATTTCCGATGTGAAGAACTTGTTGGAAAAACAACGAGATCCACAACACAAATTGGAGAAAAGGCTCGGCCAAAAATCGCTTCAGCGATTATAAAGGGCGAAAGAACATATTGAAGGCATCAAATGTTAATTTCATAGATAAGATTTAAAGATGTGCCTTAAAGTGGATCAGTGGTGCACTAAGCAGCACACCAAGGGAGTTTCTAAATGTAATATTCAATATTTATCCACTGGACTTGGTGGTATATCAGTCGGCAGCAATGACTACATCGTGTATAAAAGTCCAAGGTAATAGGAGTTCTGACAGCCCACTGTGCGATAGGACGACACGCGGAAAGACTAGAGACTCTCTATAGAAGATGCTGCAGAAGCTGTAAGGATGATGATAAGAAGGAAACAATTACCCATACTTTACGCGACTGTCCTGCTTTGAGCAGGGTAAAGTTTCGGAATTTCGGGACCCTATTGCTGGATAGCCAACGCTATCGGTGATACCGAATTCCAAAGTCATTCATTAGAGAATCAAAATTACTGGAAACTGATGTTTGATGGTCAAGTTTTTTGGCATAACAATGGGACTTAGTCGGCCTAAGTGAATTCGATAAGATGGATTGGTAGTCAGCACAACCTAACCTAACCTTTTGAGAGCAATAACTCTTGGTTAACGTAATGACCGAAACCCCTTTAGTCACTTGGATTTTTAAGTTACTGAGAGAGTAAACTTCTCAAATTAATTTCACCACCACTTTGTTGTCGTGTTAAACGCAAGCGACAGGCAGCGTTTCAAAATATTTATATTAAATTCAAGTGCTAAAATTAGGCATTTTGGAAAATTCGACATGATAGATTTTAATTTCAGGTTAGAGCGGGAAGTTTGGCACGCATGCACTTGATCACTTACATTTTTTCACTTATAATAGGAAAGTTAAATATTTTGGCGCCAAGTGCCCACTACAGGAATCATCGCGAAGGTACCGCACGACAATATTTGCGTGTCTAAATTTAATATGTGGAAAATTTCTTTAAGTAAAAGCTGAAATTTTGGATTATTCCACAGTCATGTTTTTTATGTGTATATAATTGGGTTTAGGTGTTTGCAAGCATAACATACATCCATATGTGTCTATGTATCAATTTGTATGTGTTATATGTAAGGGTTATCTGTACATACAAAGTACCGTTAGGTCGTAACCGACACTTAAGCAGGTGCACGCGATTCAATAATCGTTAGAAATTATTTTAGATTTCTTCCGTTGCCTGAGAGGTGTAAGCGCAATTAGAGAGCCGTCAAAGTGGTGTTTGTGATACAAAAAGAAAAATTCATATTCGTGCCTCTGTATACGGTAGTCCAAATACAAAAAAAAAAGCATCCTTCGTTTCAAGTTTTTTTTACGTTAAAACAAATTTTATGTAATTGATATGTGGCTGAAATTGTCGAAAGCATGCAAAGCGGACTTTTTTAAGTTAGTTCCTACCGTTTCTACTGCATTTCGGCATTAATAGCTTGAAATGAATGGTAAATTTGAACAAACTATAAAATTTAATATTAATGAATATTTGACATTAATGGTCGTAAGGAAATCAGATACGAGTATACCGTTAGTCGCTTTGGCCGTAATACAATGCTCTGTGTTTGGTGGGACCAGTGTGGTGTAGTGTACTATGAGTTGTTAAAATCTGGTGAAACGGTGAACACGGATCGCTACCGACAACAAATGATCAATTTGAATCATGCGTTGATCGAAAAACGGTCGGAATGGACCCGAAGACATGGCAAAGTTATCTTGCAACATGACAACGCGCCGTCTCATATTGCTAAACTGGTGAAAGACACATTAAAAACACTTAATTGGGAAATATTTTCGCAACCGCCGTACTCTCGAGACCTCGCCCCGTCCGACTATCACCTTTTCGCATCGATGGGACACTCCCTTGCAGAGCAGTGCTTCGCTAATTTTGAAGAAGTCGAAAAATGGCTCGTCGAAAGGTTTGCCTCGAAAGAGAAAAAGTTTTTTTGGAATGGTATCCATAATTTGCCCGGGAGATGGGCTAAATGTGTAGAAACCAATGATCAATACTTTGAATAAAAAAAATTTTGAGATTCCTCTGAAAATTAAGTGTTTTCTTTATCGAAAAAACCGGCAAACTTCAACAAACACACCTGGTAAGCTTCTTCTTCTTCCAAGTCAACAATAGCATGCTATTCGGTTCTTCTCTTCGCTGTTCGGCGTCAAGTGTAGATAGTAAGTGAAGCCAGTTCCTTCTCCTTCTGGTTTTTTAAATGTAGTGGGCTTCTTCTGACTCTTAAACTAGTGTTTTCATACCCCCGACCGATATTATCTAGCCAGCCTCTTAATTTGCTGAACTTTGTCAATATTGGGAAATATCTCTTTTAATCCATAATTCTATCGTCTGCGATTTTCTCCGTCCAGTAAATGCAGAGTACCATAAGTCATTCGCAATACCTTTCTTTCAAAAACTTTTAGTGCCGCCCTAGCCCACGGTTCAGTATCATACAATAGACCCGGTAGAATATTGTACTTGCTTTAATTCGTTCTGCAGCCTGCATTACTTTTTTCGGCCTTCAATTAAAGGAAGTCTGAAGCTTTAAACATTATATATATATATATATATGACATTGTAGGTATCTTAAGCATGGCTCTGTAATGGATTGGACAGAACGCCCTCAGATTCCAATCGTCAGGTTTGCTCTCGTCCGATTATATTCTGCTTAGCAGCTGGTGCATCTTCGTTAATGACTCAACCGCATTCGGTTTCTTCCACTTAGTTTATCTTAAGTCCTGGAAACATCTAATCCATTGTCATCGATTGCGTATTCCCGTTCCCAATTTACTCTGAAAATTTGTTTACAGATCGCCCTCGGAGGACGTGTGTACATTTACAACACTAGGGGCATGTCTTTCGCCGAAACCTACATGTTCGTTCTAATTGTGTGCTTATTTTTATCCAGAGACAGTCATGCAGCTTTATGTGTTTTCCTATTGGGAAAAAATGTAATAATACACCCCATTCCGAATCCCAACAAAATCGGTCAGCGTCAGCCACTTGTTCCTCCTGAAGTTTAAATTTTCCAAGCAATGCGCTGAAGATACCCCCTTAGCACACACCTACGTAAATCTCCTAGGTCTATTTCTGCATACCGACAATGACAGCGCTTATAAATATATTCCATTATGTTATGTCGGAGCGAAGGCAATAGGTTGAAGACTGCATTTGGACCCGGATTGTGGCTAGACGTTGGCCCACTGAGGTGAAGGATAGCACTCTTGAGCCTCTCCCTCACAACAAAATGAAAGCTAAACTTGAGCTTCTTTATATAGCAACTTGTAGTAAATTTCACAAAGACCCACTAGTTTCCATTATTGTCCTGTCCAATTCATTTTCGGGATGGCGGTGACGTCATCCTTACTTTCGATGGTTATATATCAAGCCGCTTATTATAAGATCGACGCCATTTGTAACCGCAATTCTGGTGAACAGACACTGCAGTTACACTGGAGAAAACCTTTAAACCGAATACTTCGGAGTGGCTCCCCTTACCCTTAGTTTTGATTTCGATTTGGTGTACAATGGGTGCTCAAGTTTCCAAGGGGTGGAAAGTGAGTTAAAAGATCACTTTTTTGGTTTCTTCGTGAGTGTGCTCCGATATGAAGTATTCGAAGACTCCGAATATGTTCTTAAAATTTTTGCTCCTCAAATTCTTTCTACTCTCGCTTTCGGCCTCTCTCTCTGTATTTGTCGAAAAGTATTCTTAGCTGCACAGAGGCAAAGCGTACGCCCGTTACCGGGAGCTTCTTACATACCTATTCGCCGTCTATCACAACATGGTCAATTTGATTTCGTATCTTTCGATCCAGTGAAAGTCAAATGATGAATTTTCTTATACTGGAATCTTTGTGAAGGTTTGTTTAGTGCAACAACCAAAAGATCGCTTCCTTCTAATTTTGTTTTCTCAGTTCGCTCATATCAGCTTGAAATAAGTAGCGTACGTATATCACACTCAACTTTGATCAAAAGTGGTTTGTAAGAGGAACTCCAGTCATCATAAGCCCAGGAAATCGTACTCAATCAGGGGTAAAGCACATATATTTAGAATTCATATACTTTCTTCCTCTTCTTCATTTATCAGGGCAACTTCCGAATCAACAATAGCGCATCATTCGGTTCTTCTATACGCTGTTTGGCGCCAGTTGGAAGTACTAAGTGTAACCAGGTCGCTCTCCATCCGATCCTTCCAACGGAGTGGACGTATTCTCCTTCCCCTGCTTCCATCGGCGGTTAGTGCATCGAATATCGCTGTCTCTTCATTCGCTAAACTATGTCAATGTCATCGTATAACTCATAAAGCTCATCGTTTCATTATCTTGGGTATTCACCGTTGCCACTACACAAAGAACCATCAATCGTTCGCAAAAATTTTCTCATGAAGACTGTCTGTACCGACTAATTAGATGTCGACATCAACCATGCTTCTGCACCATATAATAGAACGGGGTTGGTGAGTGTCTTGTAGAGTTTTGGCTTTCTCCTCACATTCGTTTCGCTTCTTTTGTTAAGAGATGACAGAACGAACGCGGCGGTTGTTAAGGCGTATAATATCAAGAAAAAAGGGTCACCCTATTTGAAGTCTCGTTTAGTATCGAACGTTTCGGGGAGGTTCTTTCCAATCCTGAATGTGCTTCAGAATTAATCTCAATAAGCTCCGGACTTATCGATTATAATAACAACAAGCTTCATCCAATATTAAATCTAATTTGGTTTTCAAACTTTTAATTCATAAAAACTACGTAATAGAAGCAAACCTGTAATAAAAAATATATATATAGATATTCTACATATATACATACTAATCACATACTTAATCAACTTACTCACTTCAATACAGTTCTCTGAGTTGTTTTGCCCAATACCCGTCCAAATTGCTCTCAACAATCAGTGCCGCGCTCGTATAAATGCACCCAAATAAATGAATGCTTAGATAAGCGTAATCGTAATTTTGTAGTTTGCCAGCTTAATAAATAGAGAATTCAGCATGTAACATTTTCATGACGCTACTGAGATTCTATTGCCTTTGTTTCTACAGTTATTGTTGTTGTTGCAGTTATATTGTTAATGCTTGGCCGCAATGTAATTGAATCCCTTTCATGCGTCCATCAAAATGTTTTGCGCTCCGTCGCCATTTTATATCTCACCAAATAACCAATTTCCCGCCAAACAAACCCGCAGTGACTATAAAATTAAGAGTGGCGCGTAACAGCAGCAGTAGCAGCAGCAACAGCAGCAGCGGTGGCAGCGGTGGCAGCGGTAGCGGCAATGACGAAATTAGTGCAAAACTTTTACTTTTAGTGTTCATTAGATTGTAGTTTTTGTGTGCCGGCATTGTTATTGTTTTTGGAAAGTTACTTGATAGTTGTAGTTTTTTGGTGTGCGTTACGCAGTTTCTTGTTTTATGCGGTTAGGTTACTGATTTCATTCCGTTTACTTATATAGTTTGGAAACTACAAAATGAACAATACTTATTTTCAGGATAATGATCAAAGTTGTAAGCTTTAATTATCTATGATAAAGTTAAGTTTTTTAGTTAAGGTTACATACTCACTATGTACGTGTATGTGTATGTATGACAGCGCAATTTAAAGATATTCTGATCTGCTTCTAAAGGATCTGCGTATGAATAACTGTTCTCAAATCGTTGAAAAGCTGGCTTAAGTGTATTGAATTGGATATGCTGCGCTGATATTAGTACGTCTCGGATCTTTAACTTCAACAAAAAGTTGTTTTTTTTTTGCGTTTTCTCATAAAAATCTATTTTGACGGTTAGCAGAGGCTTACTGGCAGAGCTTTTCGAAGAATATGGCGTTGAAGAACTGACAAGGGGCATGCATCAGCTTCTTTGCGGAATACGTATACGTGTAGATAAAAACATTAGTAACATCAAAACTAAGGAAGATTAAACAAGAGGTTCCGCAGAGTGGTGTCCTTTCCCCATTATTGGTGAAAATTCTATATTTCGAAGCTCCCTCCACCTCCAGAAGGGATTTCCTTGACCTCATATGCCGTTGATTGCTCGCTATTGGCGTCTGACCAGTATATTGATGATCTTTGTTCGAAAGTGAACGGCTATCTCGACGATCTGTCCCACTTATTCACTGCACGGCAATTCAAAATACAAGCGACCAAATCCTCGGCTACCCTTTTCACCAGCTGGACGAATACAGGTTCGGACTTGATGTGAAAGTCAATGACGTCAAAATTCCGACCATAAATAACCAAAAGATACTGGGAGTCACATTTGACAGCTTGCACTCCTTCACTTCGCATACGACCGCAATTTCCGCAAAACCCCAGAGCTGCAACAAAATACTCAAAACGATAGTCTGCAGCGCCTGGGATAAAGAAAAGAAACCTTGCTGGCTACCTACAAAGCATTTGGCCGGCCGGTCGTTAACTATGCTGCACTGATTTGGGTACCGGGGCGAACGATACGCAGTTGAAGAAGCTACAGGAAGCATCTATGCTACGAGTTAAAGAGGGAGTACTAGATATGAAGAACACTATCCAGCAATACGTTCAACAACCGCTGGACAGAACAACGTACAGACCAGGCATTGAACGCCATTCACCAGGAGTCAGTTAACACCTTCAAAGACTCCCTTCATGTTGCCTGCGTATTCGGAGTTAAATCACCACCCATAGCAGATGAAGAGCTCGAGTTGCCTGGAGAGACCCGCATAATAGTAACGCAACTTTGGTCTGAATATTGTAGCAGGATAAACTCCTACTTATCGCGACTCGGCCCGAACATACCCAACGTATGTACTACATGTAATGAGTCCCTGCATGACACTAATCACCTCTTTACATGCCCCCTAAAACCGGCGCATCTAACCCCAGTCTCCCTTTGATCCGAACCACCCTTCGGAACAGCTTGTTTCCTGTACCTCTAATTAGATGACCTCGGTAACTTAGAATAACTAGACTGTCCCTAAGCGGGGCTAGTGAACTGATACAACAACAACATAAGAAACATTAGTGTTCTCAAATCCACAAAATGGCAGATTTAACAGTATGTGCCCATTACTGCGTAATAAACCTTTTTAGCTTCATATATCTTTTTTGTGTGAACGAAAAAGCCAAACCCCAACAAGCTAGTTGGTCCTTATCATTGTGGCTTTAGACATTTTAGATTCACTATTAGATTAAATACTCAGTTGCCCTGACGTCCTCAAACATAGCGTCTCTGCAAACATACGCTTATCACAAAGTCTATTCGAGCCATTCGGTACCTCGCACATAATGAGTCTCTTTCGTGTGATTTGTTTAATCCAAAAATGAAGAAATAATACAATTCTAAGTGTAGAAGGTACCTTTGTTTAAAAGATCGTTTAATTGCTGGGATATGTAAATTATATTGCTATCATTCGCCTCGGCAAAGAGCTGTAAGTTCTGCTCTGTCCCTACTGGTTAACTGAGTGAGGCGCATTCTCGTCTTGGCTGCCACAACCATTGCCGGCAATAATGATTCTGTAGTTGTACCAGGGAAGTCAAATCACAGTGGTGTTAGCATTGTGCATTGGAAAAAAGTTGAAAAGAGTTTCAATGGTTTTTAAAGGTTTTGATTGCAAACAACTTAACCCCTAGAAAATAAGAAATTTTAGGAATAAAATCAAAACTTCACACACAGTCAAATCAATCTAATATTTTAGTACACGAATTAAATATCACACCATTTAATTTTTTTTTAAATAGAATAATTGAAATAGTGGTTAGCCTAGCCAACCCAGTATTGATATCACTCTCTAGGATCTGTATGTGAAATAAATGTTTCCTTAAATGTAATATTTTTAACATTTCGGTCCCAACTCCAATGGGATTCAACCTGGGAAAACTGGATTGTTTGATTCCATCCACGAGACATTTTTTAATATCCCCACAATTAAGTCATGAGTAAAGATGGATTCGGATATCCACTACAGTGTTTTCTTTTCACACCAGCAAACAGCATATTTGAGCTATATCATTAAAATCGTATAATTTTAATCCAAAGGGTATCTATTGGCTTCTAATTTCTTCATATATTGAAAAATTAAATTATTTTGTAACCTCAGGACTAATGTACAATATAAATTCACGTTTACCTTCACCTAGTCTGTTTTGCAAGTGTGTGTTTGTAATACTCTTTTATAACTTAATCACACAAATCTTTTAATTAAATTTCTTGTGATTCCCTGTAGGACACCATAAATGTCTGCTAATGACTTATATCCTTTCCACTAAATAATTATTTATTTTTGCTCATAATAAATACGTGTATTGCACATATTATGTTCATCAACCTTAGCAGAACCACTTCTTCGGGATTGTAGCCGAATTAATTAACAACAGTACCCCATTCATTCATTCCTTTTTTTCGCTGTTTGGTGACCATTGTAAACACCAAGTCCAATCAAATCTTTCTCTGTCTGGTCTTCCCAACGGAATGGAGGTATTTACCTTCCTCTGCTTTCACCAGTGGGTACTTCATCGAAAACTTTCAAAGCAGGAATGCTGTCTTCCATTCGGACGACATGACCTAGCCAGCGTAGCAGGTTTTTCTGTATTCCCTAAATGTCAATGCCGGCGTATACCTCGTAAAGTTCATAGTTCCATCGTATGCGGTATTCGCCGTTCCTAACTCGTGGAGGACCATACCATACATTCGTCGAGAGAGGACGAGTTGCTCACACAGTCTAAAGTAGTAGTTGGCAAGTATGATTCTGTGTTGGATTTCACGGTTGACATTGATGCTGATGTTGGTGCTTGTTCCAAGATAGGCGAAGTTATTTACGACTTCAAAGTTATGACTGTCAACAGTGACGTGGCAGTTGAGTATCGAATATTTTGTATATTATTTATTATTATTTTATTTTTTATTAAATCTTTCTGTAAATGAACATACAAATCATACTAAAAATAATTAAAAGGCAAAATGTAATACCTATAATGTGCAGTATCTTCTTATCAACAGAATGAAAAAATGGAAATAGATTTTCGTTTCAGGGTACAAATTCATTCGGTCTGATCTCAAAAGTTTGCTCCACCTGCAAGTTGTGGTCGATTTTGGAAGCGATTACCTATTTCACATCTGTTAGCAAAAAACAATGTGCATCATGGTCTATTTCTGATAAGAACATTGTTCTTCGTCACTTCGAAAATGTCCAGATTTTTGTTAAATAAACAGCATTTATGGAAAGTTTTGATTTTCTATTTTAATTGGAAGAAAAGTGCAGCTGAAGCTTGTGAAAGTTTATAGTCGATCGATAAGCCATGCAAAGAGTGTTTTCGACATGTCAAAATTTGCGACTTTAGCGTCGAAGACAAAGAGCTTCCAGGCAAAACTATCGTTCGTGGCTCTGCAACGATCAAAACTATCTAGTTTTCAGGCCTTGCTCATTCCGACTACTGACTTATTCGACAGATACAACACGATTTGGGGGTCACAGGTGCGAGTTTTTTGAAATAATCGAAAAATAGCCCAATGATTGGAGAGAAGACTCGTTTTTCAAAAACACTATTCGTAAAAACCAGAGAGATGGGAAAGGGTAAACGCTTCCGACGACCGAATTAATTTGCAATCCCAATAAATAAATAATTTTTGTATAAGTACAGTGTATGGTTTCAATCAACAGCAATTTCCGCTACGAGTTTTCTTTTATGTAAAAGTAATAATTTAAGCTATGGAAAGAAAATATGTCGGTGCAAGCCATAAATGGTCAATATAATGGTTATTTGATGGTTTTCGGGTTTTCATTGATTTTGAAATAAAAATATTAAGTTTATTACCAATTACAATTTTGAATGTATGACCGAAATTGAGTCTTCAAAATTAAAGATTTAAAGAAGAGAAAATTACGTGTCGACGGAAATGTATAAGTTGCTGAGATCCATTATAAGATTAAGACCTCAAAAATTCTTAAATTTGCATTTTTTTATTTAAATTTTTTGCCCAATACCACGTAAATAGAGATGCATTCTCTTTGGTATTAAGTGAGTGGGGCTAAACGTTTTTATTTAGCTGCCACAATGATACACTTAGGTGAAGGACTTTACAACGGGCCAGATCAAGCGAAATTTGTTAGAAACTGAGCACCAAGTATTGTCTCGCCTGTCATCTATTATTTGTGCTTTAAATTCAAGGCAATAATTAATCGATCTATGTCAAATATACATAGTTTTACTCGATAACTTTTTGTCATTTTGAAGGTGATGTCGTTACGCCTCTTTCATAGAAATTCTTGTCCCCATTGACTTCACTAGCCAAACCATTTGGCATAGAGAGGAGCAGATAGCTATCATCTGATGCCAGGTCCGTAGGTAATGTAGAAGTATATTAACCTCTAACCAAGCATTTGGAACTTCTAGTGCGTGGTCTTCAACATAATACGCCTTCTGTCGGCCGGGCGCTTCTGGGCCGATTTTGTTACGGTTCGCAGATGAAAATTTGGTCCATTAAGTTTTTTCTCGTTAACTCATGTGGCACCCCTAGATCAAGCTTCTTTGTGTATCCAGCCTTTTTCAAGTGGTTCCAAATTGTATTTACCATAGTGCAATGGCTTGGTCCTGGGCAATTGAAACAGTTTTACCGACATTTTTGGATTGACCTTTCATGCCGAAACGACATCGACGAATTCAAAATTATACATGATTGACTGTAACAATATCAGGACACTGCATGCTATACACATTTTTAGCTGCGTATTTTTTCTTCGCTGGATAAGCACTCAAACTCCAACTGGCGTCATCCAATCGCACTTATAGGACGCGAGATGCAGATCATTATTGCAAAAATAATGGACTACTTTTTACTTGACCTTATATATTCATTTGTACGTTAAACTGAGTTTAAAAATTAATTATTATGTATTACATAATTTAATTAAATTTCATATATATCAAAAATTTCCTGTTAGGATTCACATGCATACATACATACCTACATTTATATTGCATTTAAATATACACATATAAATTTATTTGCAATGCGGAATGCGTCTGTAGCTGCTGGCATTATTGCTGAAACTGTTGCTATCGCAATTACTATCAGGCATTGCATTGCATCAGCACTTGATTGAAGAATTATACGGAAATCCGAATTGGAAAGAAAATTGTTGAAGGACATCAAAGTCAGCTGAAAGAATAAATGAAGAAAAGTGAAAGCACAAACAAAAAGTTAATTGGAAGACAGTGAAGCAGGAATACTTACATAAACATACACCTACGTATGTATATACATATGTATACAATAAGTATTTTTTTCGCTAAAGCCAACAGAGCGGCTTCTGTAGCAATTTAAGTGAAGCTTAAGTCTGCATGTGCTCGAGAATTTTTAAGATCCTAAGAGCAGCATACGTGTATGTATGTACGTGTGTGCGAAAAAGTATTTTACTTTATTAATGAACGTAAAAAGTTTAATAAAGTAAATTTACAATTTTACTTTCAAAAAAAATGTAAATATATAAATGAAATGTTATTACAAAATTATGGCAATTATGCCACTTGCAGCCAAAGTTCGTCGTTTAAAAATATATTTCCTGATTTCTTTACCTCTTGTCCACACTACTGCCGGCCAACCTTCCAGGTACTTAGCCGGGCTAATAACGCGCTTATAAACGCTTAACCGCTGATTACTTGCAGAAGCAGAGATAATTTTAAGAACTTGTTTGCATTTTATACCGTTTCAAGTGCTTATTAAAAAGTTTATAATCCACGGCATATTTGTAGTTGTGTGTGTGTGTGTGTGTGTGTGTAAGTTGAGATTATTCATAATTGACGGGCGTTCAAGTGTACGACATTGCATACTTACAGGTAAATACCTATACATATATATTGTATATATGTAGGTGCTTTAGTATGTTCATGTAAATACATATTGCCATCAGCAATGGCCACGCGCTGCAATTTCATTAGCGTAGTAAAAACATCAACAACACCTGAAGTCACATAATTTCACAGTCAGTCAGGCAGTCCAATGAACCAACGAACAATCGTCGAAACACCGCAGGCCAATAAATGACCAAAAGAAGTTTTCATCAGCAGTGTAATTTTCTAAAGTCACGATAATGATGGTTTACCATCAGCGATAAGTTGGAATACCTTTTTGGGGTGGTGTTCAAATTTGACTTCACTACAACTTTTTCAAACATTTGTACACATCGAAACGTGCATACCGTTACTCAAATGAGCTTAGACTCAAAGCAATATTCTTGTAGAAGATTTTTATTTTTTATTTTTATAAAAATATTGTAATTTCATAAATCAATCCCTCTAAGGTCGTGCAATTTGGTATTCCCCCACGTAAATTCAAATAAATATTGGAATTAACTCATTGAGTAATTTTGTATAATACCATATATCGTACAATTTCTTTTGTTTATTTAAAACATTTTTTTTTCCAAGAAATTAATAATTTTTTGTTAAGAAAAGCTACTTTATATATAAAGATACTATTTGTTACCTATGTAAATTTATAATTTTTTGTTTTAACTTTCAATTTCTTTGAGGTGAATTGAAAATTTTATTTATTGTTTAATATTGGGGAAAAAGTATGATAAAATTTCTAGCAGTACTGTTCGATTCGAACCCTGGCCTTCCCAGTAGCATTATGCAAAACTAACCACTCGGCTACCGCTGCCGCCATAAAATGTTACTATGGTAAACTTAAACTGTTGCTAAACTGTAAATATTACTACAACAGCATCGTCTATGTTGTGAAAGTTCTAGATAAAGTACGTAGGCTATGAGGTTTTACCTTCGAACCGAGCACATGTAGCTGCCAAATTTGGCTAAAATTAAATATAAAAAATATGAAATTTTGCTGAAATTAGAATGATTACAAACACAATATATAAAATAGTTGTTTATACGTGTACATACTTAGGGTATTCACGATATATTTTCATATTTTTTTATTTTTTTATGACAATCTTATTACCATTGTTCTTGGTTTCCATTCAAAATTGAAATACGACAAATACAACATAGCGGTGTATGTTTTTTAAATGTGATATTTTATAAGCTGTATCTGTTTATTTTTTTTATTGTTAACGTTAAATTGTATAAAATAAATAAATTAAGTAAATTTCATCAATTTCTTTAATAATATGGAAGGAAACAACCAACGTATTCAGGTAAATTAAGTTGAATAAAAGGGAAATATAAAAAGATTTTGTTGTTTTATGATTGCAAATGATTTTATTGCTTGTGAATTGCTTAACTAGAATTGTTGCTTAACATACAATGTTGCTTCACATAAAATGTTGCTTAACTTAAAGTGTTGCTTAACATAAAATGTTGCTTAACGTAAAGTGTTGCTTAACATAAATCTTGATTAGCACAAAATTTTGCTAAAAGACATCGAAATCGATCATTAAAGGTATAAAGATTTCAGCAACGTGTTCTTCTTAAAAATTATTTTATTTAAATTCAATTTATTATATTTTTCTTATTTTACTTTATCTTGATTTGTTTTAGTTTTTATTTCATTATAATATTTGATTTTATATTATTTAAATAATTTTATTTTAAATTGTTTTATTTTAATTTATTTTTTGTATTATATGTCTTTTTTCAATATTTTATTCAATTTTATTTCATTTTATTTTCTTCAATTCTATTTTATTTTATATTGACTCATTTTATTTTATTAACTCTTCTTTTATTTTGTTTTTTTTATCTTAGTTAAATTGATTTTATTTATTTTTATAATTTTTATGTTATTTTTTATTTTACTTTACAATATTTTATTATAATTCCAATTATTATAATTGTTTTTTAACATTTCTTTATTTTAGTTTGTTTTAATTTTTATTTTATTTTATTTCATTTTTATTTAAATCATTCTTTTTTTATTTTATTTTATTATAATATTTGATTTTATATTATTTTATTTTATTTATTTTTTATTTAATTTATATTATTTTATTTTATTGTATTTTTAAATGTTTTATTTTAAATTATTTTATTTTTTATGTTATTTTTTAATATTTTATTTCATTTTATTTTATTTTAATTAATTAATTGTAGATTATTTATTTTTATTAAATTACCTCAATTTATTAAAAAAAATATGTTTTTTAATTTATTTCCTTTTAATTAATATGTTTTTTAATTTATATTTACATATGTATATAAAAACATATGGGTTTTTTTTTTAACTTATTTACATGTTATACTTTCACACTTTTCAAAATTTTATAGCCCAAATCTTTTTTAAAAGTCTGCTTGTATGTAATTTGTACAAATTTGCTAATAATGAGATTTATGAATAAATGCAAAGCTTAGATTATTAAGCGCATAATGGCAAAATCAAAATTCAGCAATGGCTAATTCGGACTCAGGTTCTGAACGCTAATTTCTAATGATCGCTCTGCTTATTTAAATTACTGTGTGCATATATTTATACTATATACGTACATATGTATGATGGCGTATGTATTTATATGTATATTTGTATAAATTTTCCACGCAGCAAAATCATTTCATATTAATTCGCTTCAAAGCAGTTTAGGCTGATACATACATACAATGTATGCATTCATATAATATGTACGTAGGCACATAATCCGCTCATGAACAACACCTGAGGCATTTTGTGTAAATATTGTACAAATTAGCGAATACTCAATTAACTTTTCAGTACTACCAAAAGCTGGCTTATATGATTTTTTTAGTAGTGACTGGAATTTACATATCAGATCATTTGCTTCACATGCTTTTTTTGTAGACTGGTTTCAGTAGGTCTTGAAACGTTTTTTTGGGATTATGACCATAAGGCACCCATCTTGGAGAGAAAGAAATAAGCATTTGCCTAGGGGTGGGTCATTTTTTCTAAAATAGTAGAGTCAAATCTATTTTACTGTATGCCGCTGGAAGGAATAACTTTAATTTAGAAACCACTTGAACACTGACTGTTAATGACAGTTGCAATATGGCTGGTAGGTAAGATGTGTATAAAAGCTGTTCTGTGACGCGGTGAGGTTTGAATTTTCTGAATAACCACTTTTGTAGTTGTTAAAAGCAAAATAATCAGTAATCATCTCTGGACTTTCTTATGAACTCTGCTGTGCTTGTGAGTTCTATATTGAAAATTTACTATGTGGATAATGGTTCAGAGTTCAGGATATTGATACTTTTGTGCCTTAAGTGGATTAAGTGGGTCAGACGGTAACTGCAAATTGATACACCGAAGAGTGCTCACCGAAAGTTTTCAAAAATTTGTTGGAAAACAGGAAGAAAGAGGATTTGCGGGGCTACTACATCATGGCGACGCGCCATCCCACACTTGATTGCGATCTCTGAGATTGAAAAAATACGTCATATCATATCCCTCGGATAAAACGCTTGTGATTTCTGGTTATTTAGTCTTTAATAGCAACGAGGAATAATTAAAGCGGTTAATGCTGAACTTGATAAGTTTAAAAAGCAAGAATTTGAAGACTGTTTTCAGAAGTGGATCTATAGGCTTAAGAAATGCGTCGAAATCAATGGAGATTATGTAGAGAAGATAAAAAAGGACGAATAAATACAAAAAGATATTTTTTTTCTGGTCAACTTACCGAACTTTCGTTAACCCTCTCGTATTTATCGTATTTTGAAGAAAAATATTTTTCTTTGCTTAATTTCAATTAAAAAAATAAAGTTCAGTCAAACATCATTTGACCAAAATTTCATAAAAAAAATAAAAATAAAAAAGTTTACAATTCTGGTTACCCCGTAATCGTCGTAAGAATGGAAAATACGATATTTTAATTTTTTTTTTTCAAAATTGGGCATATTCTATACATTTATTTTTAAATTTAATTGTTTTTAAAAAATATAAAAATATTTTTTTACTATTTGAAAGGAGATGTGTTGCCAAATTTTTTTACTTAAATACAATATAAACGGCAGCATTTGTAAAATAAAGCTAAACATTTTGTCTAGTGAATCCAACTTTGACACTTGTATTGAACCTCATCGATTAATTTTCTTTTTATTGAATAAAGTTTCTGTTGTGTTTCTAAAATTTTCTAAAATTAGATTAACTTTCAAAATTACCTCCTCGAGTAGAATCAACACGGCTTTTCTAATTACTGCTGATATTGAGCAAGTAATGAAATTTAAAATGAGAATCAACATTACGTTTATTAAAAATATGAAAGTATAAGAAGATGAATTAAAATATTTAATAACAAGCAAAATAACCTAAAGGAAAAAAAAAAACGAAATGACCAGAACTTGGAATACCTAAAAACACAGACACCTTACATATACGAGTACACACAGAAGCAGCGAAGAATAAGCGAAAGGGAAATATTAAAAGTTGACAAAAAGCACCCAAACAGATAAGCAATAACCGAAAAAGAAATAATATTCTGTACAGAAAACTTTCTTGCACACTGCCATACACACATACACGTATATTAATATTATATACAATTTCTACATTTATTTATTTCTATGTAACAATTTAGTGTGAGCAGTAAATTTTTCACTGTATTTTTTCGCCGCACCTTTTTTATGCCATTTCGCCTTGCATAGCTTAATTTACAACTAAATGAAATTGAAACGAAGTGAAAAGTAGAAAAATAGCCAGAAACTAAACAAAAAAAATAGGCTACCAACGCTGTATGGTGCAAGGTGTCAGGAGCAGCCAACACTTCCGGTTGGTTTCGGTGCCGGATATAGCATTTGGTTGGTTTTGCAGTCACACCGTTTCCAATTAATCTCTACCTGAAGGCGCTATTTTAATTATTTTTGTTCTACAAGAAAAAACAAAAAATTAAACAACAAAGAGTTAATCCACATTGGATGAGCAATAAACATTTCATTGCATAACAAATTGTTGTTCAGCGTATGCAAGGCTAATTTATTTCTTTGTGCGCAATCTTCCAACTATTGTAATAAGGAGGGCAAGGTAATTTGTCTGTGATAATGCCTTTATTGCCATTTTAAAGAATTTGTTGTTTTGCATAAGTATAGAAAGATCTATATTTTTTAACACTTTTTGCTCAACTTTGACTCAGTTCCATGATCCTTAACTCTGCAATTTGATTTTATATACTCTGAAACATCCTTTGGAATATCATACTTTGGTTCTTCGATATAGATTATGTTCTTCTATTTCGAATTGCTTATATTCTCTACTAAATCATATTTCAATATTTCATATACATATTTATTTTCTTTCGAAAACCAATGCCAAGATGTTAGTAAATTATATTCAACTTAGTAAATGGAAATCCAAAATAGTTTAATAATTAAATATAATTATAAAAAATATTGACTTTTTTCTTAAAAAATCTTAAATAGCTCAAAAGACAAAAAACCATAATACATCGAGATCAGAAAAATTATAGTGACTTTATGAGAACTTATAATAGAATTTTGTTAGAAGGGATCAGTGGTCAAATATTTCTACCCAGAACTTTGCTGAATAGAAGAATGAAAATCTTCTATTGCATATGTCACCAGAAGAGTAAAGAGGATAACGAGAAGAGCTTCTCAGCTAAGAATCTAAGAAGTGCTGCGGTAAAAACCCTTTCCAAAGAGACCGAGATTATTCTGAACAATGATTAATAATTAAAGTAGTGATAAAAGAGAGAGAAAAAAGAGAAGGCTCGAGTTAGAAGAAACTACTGTTTAAATAACATGCTTAATTCTGGAAAGCTCACGCTATCCTTATGTCATTGTGAATAATGGTCAGTTTGGTCTTTAAATTATACCATAAGTGGACTTAAGGGGTTACATACGTCCAGAATTTTCAAAAAATCGATTTTTTTTTTATAGGTTATTATTCTTTATAGTTTTAGGCGTATTTCTGTGAAAGTCGATTGTAAAAATTCCCCATAGATACAAAGTTATGGTAGAAAATCAGACCGCCCGACGAGAGTTTAATGCACACAGGTAGCTGTCCTTCGTTTGAGGCACATGAAAGTTTAAACGCGTTTTTCTCGAAACTACTTTTCCCGGCACGGTCTGCATGATAACTCATACAGTTTTTAACATTTTTTGATGCGATTTTTTTTTTAAATATTCGAAAATGTTTTCTCTATAGTCTGTCGAGCCGTATTTTCGATATTTTTATTAAAAAATTTTATGAACATAATTAAAGTGTGACATTTATGACGTAAAACGCATACTTTTTTCTAAATTCCGTAAATTGGAAAATTTTTCGAAATTAAAAAATTCGGCTCGACAGACTATAACTACAACTTCATTTTACAAGAATTTTTTTTATTTTTACAGATCCATCAACATTCCAAGGATAAATGATGCAGACCGTGGAGCAACTTTTTTTCATTGTATTTTGGGTCACGTGATATTTTATGTACTAATTTTTGTAAAGAAAAATTAAAATACATTTTTTTATAAACTTTAAGTACCAATAAACATTGTATAAAAGTTCTTTATATTTATTTCTATTGTTATCCCTTCTGAAAAAGTTGGGAGTGGCTGACGTGTGGTTTCATTGAGACGGTTCAGTGAGAGGCGAGTTCAGTGAGCAATTCATTTCACATCTGTGGGCAGTCAATTGGCCGCTTAGATCCTGTGATTTAAAGCTTCTATACTATTTTTGTGGGGCTATGTTAAAGCTGAAGTCTGTAGCGGGAAGCCCGCAAAGATTTACGCAATGAAGGAATTTATTCAAAAATCCTTGTTTTTGGTATTTTTGTAAAGGTAATTCATGCGGTGTTAAAAATTCGTTAAAAATCGTTCCTCAAAAGGACTATAAGGTGAGTGCATTAGGACCTCCCATCCGAGCTCCTGGAGCTTCTGGCGCATCACCAAAGACGTGTGTGGCGTTGTCCTGATGGAACACAATTCGGCCTCTCTTGATCAACGATGGCCTCTTCTGGATGAGTGCTGCCTTCAAGCGGTTCAGTTGTTGGCAGTAGAGAGCCGAATTGAGCGTTTGGCCATAGGGGAGCAGCTCGTAGTAGATGATTCCTTGCCAATCCCACCAAACACACAGCAAAACCTTCCTGGCTTGGCCACCGTTTCCGCCGGCTTACCGCGTTTCGACTACCACTGATTTCGCTTGACGTTGTCGTACATAAGTGATCCACTTTTCATCGGCAGTAACCATGCGCTTCAGAAATGGGTCGATTTTGTTGCGCAGCAGCGATTCGCAGATGGAAATTTGGTTCATGAGGTTTTTTTGCGTTAACTCGTGTGGCACCCAAACATCGAGCTTCTTTTTGAATCCAAGGTTATGCAAATGATTCCAAAAGGTTTTCTGGTTTATCTTTAGTTCCTCAGCAATTAAATAAGTGCTCATGTGCTCTGTTTCCACTATTTTCATGATTTTACCGCAATTTTCGACGACAGGCCTCCCGACACGTGGTGCAAAGTTTTTTTCCAGCTGATTCGAAAATCGATCAAATCGGTTTCATAACAACGCTTCAAACAGATATTCCGATAAATAAGTAATTTAGTTAAAAATATAGTGTCGGTTTCTATAACACCTCTAATTATTTTATACGGGGGAGGCACTGCGCAACGTATAGACCATTTGCAGCGCAGCCGCGATCAAGATTTAAAAGAAATAATCTTTAAACTTTAATTATATTGATCCTTCTCTCGACTAAACTGAATATTTTATTTTAATTCAATTTTATGTGTGTTTTTAAACTACAAATTTGAAACCCCTTTAAAATGAAAACAATTACTGTTCCGAAGGACACAGGAAGTATTTACAGTTTGCAGCAGGGATTCTTTTCTGACAATAATTAGAAACTCTTTCGGAAAAAAGGTTTGATGACAAAAGTTAAGGAAGAGGAAGTTTCAGAGAAAAAAAACTTTAATGAGATTTTTCCAATAATTAATGATTATTATTTATGCGCTCTTAATGAGCATGTAAGCTGCGAAGTCTATATGGAGTAATTGCGAAGGGTGAACGCAATTGAAAAAATTAAGTGCATTTTTTATCTAAATTAATTTTCTTTCGTTTTTGGATGTCACATGCGGCCGTCACTTTACAATTATTTAACATTTATATTATTTTATGACCAAGTCGTTGAACTAAGCTAAGCCAGAAACAGCGTAATTTGTCTTTTTTATAAATATTTGTATAATATTAACGCATCGCATGAAGATTGCCTCATTCGAAGATTATTAATTCCGCTTAAATCTGTTTCTAACTTTTTTAATTATTGACTGTTCGTTTTGAAACATACTCATACACATGTACTTGTGCGTACTTACGCTTTATACCCTGCGGAAAACGTTATCCATTAGTCATTTTAATAGATGTCTTTTATATTTTTCCCAGAGACGTTAATTTTGTCTACTGTGTCATTGTCATGTAGTGTCGGTTGCAGACGAGAGTGAATTTTAAAAATTACCGTTGCGAGTTACTAACTTTTATGAATCTTGAATAGAAATACTTGTGCATCGGCTTTATGGTTAGCTATATGTAAGGGGCGATCAGACTGCAACCTCATCATCGACGATACCGGTGTTCGATTCCCGACTGGGTGTGTACTCGTATATGACATAAATATGTACATATAAATTTTCGTATGCATATTTACTAATTTCATTTCATATGAACATTTCAGACGCGATATCGCTGAATAAACCCACTTCATAATGCTTTAAAAAGTATTTCCGGTGGAATATCCCTTTCAAGTGGCATAATTGGGTATTTCAGAGCCACAGATTATTTGCAGTTACACAATTGTCTGACTGAATTACTGATCAATTTCTTAGTAAGAAATATTTGTACACTTAATGTTTACTTTTGAAGCAAATAGCTCACCAACAATGAAGGTCAAAAATGTCGGTGTAAATCAGTATCAAAATTAATAATAAAAAAAAAAAAATAGTCATTGAAAGAATATAATTGATCAAAAAATACCATGGACAATTAAATATATATTAATTAAATATGAAAATAAGTATTGTAAAATTAATTCTTTGAAGGTGTACGAAATCAAACAAAAATTCAATTCTTAACTGCTTTCGGAGATTCTTTCAAATAAATAATTGATAACTTTGTATAAAGTATAATATAAAATTTATTTTAAATAGAGACTACGAGATTGTAAGATAAACAAAAACAATCAGAATGAAGTGAAAAATTCAACTAGTCAACTCAAAAACATACAAAAAATTAAAATAAATCATAAGTAATTAATATTTATAAGAAAACTAATTAGAAAATATCAAACAAATATAGTACTAAAATGAAAAAAATAATAATATTATAAATTAAATGAAATAAAAAAATTTATAATAAAAATTAATGAAAGAAAAAATTTTAGTAAACTTCAATAAAAAAATTTAATTATATAAAATAAAATAATAAAACTTAAAATGAATAAATAAATTAAGAATAAAATAAAACAAAATAAAATAAATTATATTAATAATAAAATAAAGTGATATGAAATAAAACATATTATATGTATAAAATAGCATAAAATAAAACTACGAATTTAAAAATAAATAAAATGAAATAAAAAATAGATTAATACAAAGTAAAATAATATAAAATAGAGTAAAATTTATTAAAATAAAATAAAGTAATATACAATAAATTAATGTAAAATAAAATAAAATAAAATTACATAAAGTAAAATAAAATGAAATGGAATAAAATTAAAGAAAATATAATAAAAATTTAAAGTAAAACAAAATAATATAAAATAAAATTAATCATTATAAATAAAATAAAATTATAAAAAATAGAGTAGGATAAGGAAACTAGTTATTTTATTATATTTTATTTTACTTTGGTTTACTTTATATATTTATCTTATTTTCTTTCATTTTATTATATTTCCTTTTTGTATTTTTTTTTATTATATTTTTCCCCCTATTTTAATTTATTAAAATAAAATGAAATAAAATAAAATTAATTAAAATAAAATAAAATAAAATAATATAAAATAGAGTGAATATTATTTTAATTTATTTTATAAAATATATCAAATAGAGTGAATATTATTTTAATTTATTTTATTTTATTCCATATTATTTTATTTTATTTTACTCTCCTTTATATTATCTTATTTTATTTATTACATTTGAATCCATTTTTTCTATATTATTTCATTTTATTTTACTTTACTTCATTTTACTCTTTTTTAAATTATTTTATTTTATTTTACTCCATTTTAATATAATATATTTTACTTTATTTTATATTAATATTAAGTTTTAATTTGTTTACTTTATTCTGTTATATTTGATTTTAGTTTTGTTTATTCTGCTTTGTTTTATTTAATTTAATTTATTTTGTTTTAACTTATTTAATTTTATATGAAATTTTTTATTTTATTTTAATTATTTTATTTTATTTTGTTTTAATTTATTTTATTTAATATTTTTTTATTTTATTTTATTTTAGTTTATTTATTTTATTTTATTTTATTTTATTTTATTTTACTTTATTTTATTTTAGTTTATTTTATTTTATTTTATTTTATTTTATTTTATTTTATTTTATTTTATTTTATTTTATTTTATTTTATTTTATTTTCTTTTATTTTATTATATTTTATTTTATTTTATTTTATTTTATTTTATTTTATTTTATTTTATTTTATTTTGTTTTAATTTATTTTATTTTATTTTATTTTACTTTATTTTATTATATTTTATTTTATTTTATTATATTTTATTTTATTTTATTTCATTTTGATTTGGTTTATTTATTTTATTTTATTTTATTTTATTTTATTTTATTTTTTTTTTTTATTTTATTTTATTTAATTTTATTTTATTTTATTTTATTTATTTTATTTTATTTTATTTTATTTTATTTTATTTTATTTTATTTTATTTTATTTTATTTTATTTTATTTTATTTTATTTTATTTTATTTTATTTTATTTTATTTTATTTTATTTTATTTTATTTTATTTTATTTTATTTTATTTTATTTTATTTTATATTATTTTATTTTTTTTATTTTGTTTTATTTTATTTTATTTTATTTTATTTTATTTTATTTTATTTTGTTTTGTTTTGTTTTATTTTATTTTATTTTATTTTATTTTATTTTATTTTCTTTTATTTTATTTAATTATATTTTATTTTATTTCATTATATTTTATTTTATTTTATTTTTTTTTTTAATTTATCATTTTATTTTATTTTATTTTATTTTGTTTATTTTATTTTATTTATTTTATTTTATTTATTTTTATTTTATTTTATTCTATTTTATAGAAAGGAAAATATAATAACCTAATGCAAAATACTATAAAGTACAATATAATAAAATAAAATAAAAAAATGAAATAAAATAAAAATAAATTAAATTATATAATATAAAATAAAATAAAACAACAAAGTTAAAAATATATACGTGTAAGTTCCATTCATAGTATAGAAGCATAGTGTAGCATAAGAAACCTCGCGTTTTCAGCGAATTTTATTGAAATGGAAAATGTTTCCAAAATTTAAATTGACATATGCATCAATTTTTAAAATACCCTACAGATAAAATAAAATATTTTCCACTAAATATTCGAATACTAGTTAGCATATGGGTATAAAAACATGTATATGATACATATGTATGTATGTATGTACCTATGTGCACAACCACAAAAGTGCATACATTGTACATATGCATTATATTAATAGACAACACATTTTCTTTTACTCATGGCGGAGTCCAGAAAATTTTCCTACTTCAAAAGACAATATGGTAATTATCACGTCTTAAGATTTCTTTTATATACCTACTAATATATGTATGTATGCACAAATATGCGCGAGTTTGTGTGTATCTATTCGTAAAATAACTGTTACATATTTTATTTGTATGCTTCATTGTGAGAACAATGAAAATCTTAGGGAAAAACGGTAATTAAAACAGAATGGATTTTCGAGTACTCTCATTGACTCTTTTGAAGTAGCAGCAAGATAACTCCATATGGGTTTTTTGAAGGAATGTCAGAGCTGGAGACATATTTTCCATATATGGGAATGCTATTTTAAGGTTACAGTAGTTTTGTTATTAATTTTGTTCAAAGTAAAGTTTATCTTACCAGTTTTTGGATTTATTAAAAGGATCGGAGGATAATATAAAACAAATCTACATAAGAAAAGGTTGTTACAGTATTTTTGTTACTCTTGTACATTTCAAATTCAACTTTATATGGTAGCTGGGGTTAAACAAGAAGCACTAAACATCTTGACTAATATTGTTAACCCACTCAGGATGGCATATATCAAAGTAAATGACTGAAAAAAAGCAAAATGGGGAGAAAAACTGATGGTAGTGATAGGACTCTCGACATATTTTCTTCTCCAGCTGCGACAAAAATTATTATTCATCCCCATACTGTGAAGCCATATTAAGGAGTGTCCTACTATTTTACCCGTTGTTATACGTCAGGAGATCGCAGAAGTCGAAAAGGGTTAAATAACTAGATTATTAAACATACAACACTAAGCCTTATTAATGATATCTTTTACCGTGTACAAGAGCTATTTGAACGACAACTGAAAGATTTGTAAAAAATTATAGTCAAACAATGTCTCTGAATGCAATTCCAGTCTGCATTGGATTGAGCCCTTTTACGATTTAAGGATACTATGTATTTCAAGTTTTAATATAAAGTTTATTAATTCTTATCTCGCAATGTATAAGTCCGATCGGGTTCCGCTAGAGGGCGTAAGAAAGATGACATGCCATACTTAAAAACGTTTCTCACAGTCTTGTGATTCATTGAATCAGTTTTGCTTGAGCGTGCGTCAAAGATGTTTTTCTTCAATAAGGGCGAAAACGCAAGCCAAGCGGGTGAAAATGTGAATAGCGTTTATGGTCCTGATACTGTTACAATCAATCATGCGATAGATGTTTCACGGAGTGGAAGGCCAATTGTCGAAAAAGTCGATTAAATCATGGATATTGTCGAGTCCGACCGTCATGTAAGCACTGTTTCGATTGCCCAAAAGCTAGAGATTGCACATAAAACCGTTTGGAACCATTTGCTGGTTACGAAAAGCAAAAATTAAACCATTAAATTTTATGCAAAAATAATGGATTACTTTTTACTACACCTAATATATTGTATGTATGTGGAACAAAATTAGTTTTCCCCTTAAGAATAATTTCCACCCCTGGTTATATTTATATCCTCTCCATAACTCCATAACCCATTAATCTTCTGCTTGGGATATACCTGTATCTGGGCTGTGATTGTTTTGCGTTTCCTTCAAGGCTGAGATTCGTACAGTCTAATTGCTTTACATGTCCTTTGATGTTTGCCGTATAATTAGTCAAAAGTGAATTATTTTCGAAACAAATATTTTTTATTAAACATGCATAAATTTTTATTAACACATTTTTTATTTGCCAAAGAGCAATCTATTTCCCTAGGTAAAAATACAAATACAATTTTATATAAATAAAACTTATCAAATATTTAATATTAAAAACTATTTACATAATTAATACTAAAAGGCTTTGTCACTAAATTCATTTGCTTAGCTTAACTCGTGGGATTCAGCACTTTTCCCGCAAACAATATAGTCCCCGTGCTCGCTTCTTCAATGAAGAACACAAACGGCCGATTCACAATGAATTCCTCTTCATCGGCACCAAAACGATTAACAATTTCCACCTCAGTCGCGGCGTACGCCACCGTGCCCACCTCATTAACATCAATACCGCTCTTCTGCAGTATATTGGAAACCGACAACTGTTTAGCCCCACTCGCGGCCATGCCCGACAAATCGGCGTCATCGGTGAATATGTCCACAACACCCATGCGGCACAGCACCGCTTTCAAATCGGTCTTGTGGGCGAATTTGAATTTTGGCATTACAACGCGCACTTTGCTACGCTCCGTCGGCCATTCAATATGCTTGAACTGTTCACTTTGCATGCGTTGCAGCAACACGTCAACATGTTGACCCTCATTGGGTAATGCCACAAACATAGAGAACTTGCCGCCGCGATAAGGTAACGCTATAACTTTCGCCTTCAACTCATTGCAATGATAATAGAAAAAGTTATCTGTCAATTCCATATAGTTGACCTTCAGCTGATCCGTTGGCGTGCGATAGAATGCACCCGCTTGCGTTTCACTAAATTTACGCAACCACTTGCCGTTGAAATAGATGGCATTCACTAACAGCATAACGCTATTTGCAACACTCTCCGCCGACACCAATTCCTTCAAACGACCCTCGGTCACGCGTGCGATCCATGAATTTATCTTGTCGGCCGACGTCTCGCTATTCGCGAATTCCAATTGCTCAACGGGCGTTTGATAAACGGACTGTAATACTGTGGTATACTCCGGCAACGGCTGCACTGCTGTATCTGTGTAGAGGCGTGTGTCCAAGTGTAGCGTATACTCGGTTTGTTCTTGCTGCAGTGCGGCTAGCGTGTTGTGATAAAAAGTGCGCAAATTCTGCAGTGACGTTGCACCGCCCAACGCTGTTAATAATTGTTGCTGCGAACGCGTGCCATTGCCCGTCGCCTCGGCGAGTAGCGCGAGCACAAGTTTAATGGAGAAAGGTGAAAATATCACATTCTCTGTATCTTCCGCTAGGTAACCGCTGTTTGCTTTCGCTGATTTGATCGCATTATTTTGTTGTGGTGCTTTTGTTGTTGACGTTAAAATCTGCTTGATCAACGCCCACGACACGCTATCGTACTCATCACTGCGGTAAGGTATGTAATCATATCGCTCGCTGTTAAATGGCGCATCTGCTACTGGCATATCGTATGTGGTGAAAATTCCAGGTGGTATCTCGAATACATGACTGTCGTTGAACGCAATTGTGAAGGCGCTCAATTGTGTGGAATTAACTTTGGGCTGCGTCACCGCTGTTGGCGGCGCCGGATAAGCGTGTGCGAGTGCGATAAATAGCACGTAGTAGACGGCAAAAAATGCCAATATTCTAAGCTGCGTCATAGTGTTGCTCACTTTATTGTTTGCAAAGTTGCGAGTCACTCTTTTCAACACTTTGAGAAATTTTTATGTAAATTTGATTTTATTTTACTTTCAATTTATTTTCTTTTAACTTAATTTGAATTTATTCGTTATTTAATTTAGCTTATTTGAATTTTGGAATTTTGCTTTATTTTATTTCATTTATTTTTAATTTATTTTTTTAATTTCACCTTTTTTATATGTAATTAAAATTTATTTTTATTTAATTTTATTGTACTCTATTTTTTATTTTATTTATTTTTATTTTTAATTTTATTTTGTTTTATTTCTTTATTTTTTTTAAGTTAATTTTACTTTATTCTATTTTTTTTGTTATTAATTTCTTTTATGTTAATATAATTTAATTTAATTTTTCTTGATTTGTTTTACTTTATTTTTATTTGAATTTATTGATTGATTGATATTGAACTTAATTTTAATTTATTGTATTTTTATTCTTTTTTAATTGTAATTAATTTAATTTTATTCAGTCTTATTTATATATATTTATTTTATTTTTTTTTTTTATTTGTTGTACTAGCTCAATTAATAGCCGCTAATACGTAGTCGCTGAACCGCTCACAACAAGTTTCGCGTACTCAATGATCGGTCTCCACTGCGATCGACTGCTCATAAGACTTATTGGGGGAAAACCAGCTTTGATTGCTGTATGTACGTACTTATAAATTGGTTGTATGATTGTGAGTTGTTTGTTAGTTTGCTAACTTTCGTTGCCTCTTGCCGCTAACTTTGTTGCTCTTGTCTCTGGGTTTTGTTTTATTGAGATTTTTTTTTGTTCTGCTTCCGTAGCTTTTGCTTGCTTTGAGATGAATGAAATGCTTTCTTATCTTCAAGAGTATAATATAGTAAATCTCGCTCTCGGCAATTTTTTTTTACAAATTTTGTTTGTGCTGTTGCGCTAATGTTTACGTCCAGTTCACTTAATATAATACATAAGCTGCTGTCGTCACATAAAAAATCTTGTACTGATGCGGAGTGTGAGAATAATCGGTGATTTTCCGTTCGCTTTTTTGATATTTTTTTGTTTTATAATATTTGAATTAATAAACAATTTCTAATCAATCATTTTTTTGTAAATAAATTTTTATTTGATTTTTTGAATGATTTGCTATTTAATTTTTCTGCGCTTAAAACTGAATTAGTATGCGTCCTCTAGTAAATAACTTAAGTGACTGTCAATGCTCTCAGCGTTAACGTTCATTTTATACTAATTCATGCCTACGTACACACGTACATACATTTGAAAGCCAACATATTTGTAACATTCTTTAAATATGTATGAAATAACTCAAATAATGTTAGTCTCAAGAGCATGCTGTTGAAGAATAGAAAAAATCCTTTTTCTTGGGACTTTTTTTCAAGGTATTTCCAGCGATCAGCAGGAGGCATGCTTAAATATTTTGAATACGTATGCACATAAAAATTTACATGCCTGCGCTGGAACACATGTTAGGCAGATTCATTCATATTTTTGGGTCTCTATTACACTACCTGCGTACCCTGTAGGAAATAAGTGAGCAGAAATTACTTAAAGATATTTGTTTAATAAAAATGTGTAGATTTATTTAGAAAAAATTAATAAATATTTATAAAATATATAAAATTTCATTTTATGTATAAAAAGTTTTGGTGTTACCTTAAAATTTGAGAGCATCTTCACCGAGTTCAACCAAAATTATGCAGAATATGTTGTATATACATACGTATATACAGTACAGGGCTGCCACCTATTTTGACATTATTTGTTTATAAAAGTCTTCTGTAAGTGTTTGGGTGAAATTTCTGGTGAGTGTTCAAGTTGAGAATAGTAAAATTTTTAATTCAGTAGAGTTGCCACCTATTTCGAAATTCTTGTATTTAAAAATCTTCTGCAGGTGTTTCCGTTAATTTTTCTGTGAGCTTTTAAGAGAACTCGTAAGTAGTTAAATTTATAATTCTGTAGCGTTGCCATCTGTTTTGATATCATTTTAAAATCAAAATCTTCTATAAGTGTTTGTATCAAAATTACTGTGTGCGCTAAAAGAAGGTCGAAAATTGTTAAATTTATCATTCAGCAGAGTTGCCACCTATTTTGAAATTTTTGTATATAATTTTTTTGGCGAATGTGTGTCTGTATTCAACTCAGCAGCTCAAAAGTTACTGAGACTTATAATTCGACAGAGCTATTTTTTATTTTGAAATTTAATTAAAAAAAAAAATTTCAATATTACAATACGGGTATCATATTGAAAAGATAGAGTGAGAGAGAGATGCTTAATTGAAAATGTTTTTGAGCAGCGTTGCCACATAATTTAGTTTTTAGTTCAAAAAAATTGTTAACATACGTTATGCATCATACATTCATACATAGGTAAAGATGATTTAAAGAGGAGAGTTGCCGCTTGTTTCAAAATTTTGACATAATTTAAATGATGAGTTAAATGAAATATTATATTGGGGGTATTAAACTAAGGGAAATTTTGTATATAGGTTTACTGTAGTGGGATGCCATCTTTTTAAAATATTGAAATAATCGAAATAAATCTTTATTGTTAAATTACTATAATAAATTATAAATATAGATATCAAGGTGAAGGTATTTAAAAATGTCTTAATAGCCAAATATTTATAAAGTTTTGCAATAAATAAATAATTAACTTCGATATCAGAAATTTAATATTGCTGTAACGGTATCGAAATAGAGAAATAAATATATAGAAAATATCACTCGATGTTCTTGATGGAGAATTTATTCCATAAAAACTATCACGACTTATGAAATAAAAACAATGAGTGAACGGTTAATATAAAAAATTAAAAATTTTCAATATTTGTTTTAAGGTGCCGCCTAATTTGATATCATGTAATTAATTGTAAAAATCAAATAATTGGTATTTTTTTAATTTATTATAATTTTAAATTTTTTTACTTTAATTCTCTTTTTTTTCTTTCATTTCCTGCAGGGTAAAAACAAGGGTTCAAGGGCTTACACTAAAATATCTTCAGCAGTGAAAACAATATCACTAATAATGACTCATTATCTTTTAGTGAAATTAACACACTTTGGTAAATATTTGTGTTCAAAATGCGTTTAGCGGTATGTTAGCGCCAGCTTGTGAAATCCCATGTAGGTACATATATTTGTGTAATTGCAATTTTCAGAAATTCGTGGGAAACTGCAAATGAAATTCCAGTAGTGATAAGCATAAACAGCACGGTAGTGGGATTTTTTTTTATTTTAATGACATAACAATTTTTTTTATATTTATTTACATACGTACATCTATGCATATTGTATATAAGTATTTACATAAGTAAAAATATATGAGCTGATTTCTCATGACTTAAGGTAAATATTTATTACGCAGAATTTTGATTGTTCTGCCGTTTGTTTATCAGTGTTGAAAAATGCATATGCGCTACTAGCTCGGCCACATGAAAGACTACCATACGCCATATGAAGATAGGTAAGGGAAATACAATAATGTGGCCACGTGGCATTTGGACGCTACCTAATTTTATACATTTCTTATCTGCACATATGTACAGTTTGCTCTTGAATTAATATAAAATTGGCATTTTCAACGAAAGAAGTGATTTCGATGGATAGTTTTAATATGGTTTGAGGTAATTGAACTGATAGTAAAGTTCAATGATGGAAAATAATATTATTAATTTTAATTTTTTCATTTTATTTTCGTTTCTATAAAAAAAATGTTCTCAGAAAATTAAAAAGAGCTTAGACGTTAAGATTTCTATTAAATAACTAGACATACAAATAAATAGAGTTTCATAACACTAGCACTAAACGAGTTGAGCGATTTTGTTTATTGAAATAAATAATTGAAAAAAAATATATGACAAGCTTCCTTCGAAGTTATTTCATTTGTCTTCTCATGCCTTGCATATTTATAATACAATTTAGAAAGTGAACTGAATTCAGCGGGAGGTGAGATATTAAGATTATAATTTTTTTTAATAATAATATTGGGCGCAGGTATCGATAATGGAATAAAAATATTAAGAAATAAATAAATAAAAAGAAAGAAGAAACCCTATATATGGTAGTGATGTTGAAGCCGAATTGTGAAGGAAAAACATTACTACCAGTGCAAAATTACCAATATGTTCTGTGAAAAAAACTGCCTGCAGTCAGAGCCCGACATTGGAGCCGGTTTACCAGCTGAACCACCATATTGGTGTAGCCGGAAATAGGGGCTGTGAGCGTAAGCCGAATCGAAAAACGGGAGGCTATTTTTTTTAATATAATTGTTATGATGTCAAAGTTTAAAAACTTAGGAACATTCAGATTCGTACACTTCTTACCGATTTGTGTTAAGCAGTTACGAGATTGTGTGCATCTGGCTTGGTTTTCGTCCCGTTGCTTCAGTCATCGGGGATTCACTTATAACTACTTAAAATTATGAAATATTTCATGGTAAACCACCGCTCAAGTGAACAAAACAAAAGAAATGTTATGCATTGGTGAAAAGAAAACCCACATACACATAAACAACTGGTTGATATTACTACTGTCAGCCTTTGCTAAGGATTTCGAAAACTAAACAGACTCATATTAAAATGATTGCCGGTCTGTCGAAGCCCATCCATCCTTGGTTCTTAAGGTGTCCCTTAGAACCCCATGTAAATTTACACAACCATCAAAAGATTTCGGACCTTTAAATTTTCTTAATAATTCATTTTACAAATTTTATTAGTAATTTTTATTACGCACTAATGATAATTTTTCTTAAAAATTTACTATTTTTTCACGAAACTTATTAATTAACCTTTTAAAACATTTTTATAGGAGTATTCTTATTTAACATTTTCCTACATTAACCTTATTTTTGCTACTCTTCTTCATTCACTATGTATTGTATATACATATATCACTAACTAGGTACTATGTATGAATGGAACTAATATTTTCTCCTAAAACATGTACGTCATCTTCTCTGCTAAAATTGTCTCCTTTATAGTTTAATGTACATGAATTAGCGTGACATATGCTTATCGTTTTAAACATGATTATGAAGATGATATTAAAATAAACTAAAATAATTTATTATTGGAAAATTTAGAAATTTATTTATTGATTTAGTTAATCCTTATAAATATTTAGTCTGGAATTTTATTTATTTTAATTTGAATTATTTTTCAATCACTAAATTCCTCCTTGAATCTTACTCTTACAGAATTTATAGCTAACGCAATGTGGCCAATCCAAGGTGTGGTTATGCAGGAACCCGAAAGAAAATTGTATGTTGAACGCATTGAAATGATTTTAAATTAAAAAAATGTGCAATGAGGATCACTTTAGCACTTTAAGTGGAGCAGTTTAACCCCAATTAGTACCAAAAATTAAGAAAACTTATTAAATTGATCTTTTTGTTCCAAATATAATAATTTTATATTAAAATTGACTTCAATCGAAGAATACACCTGTGTATTCTTGAAATTATACTTAAAAGACAGTGATTTGGTTCGCTTGAAATTTAAAGTAAAAAGAAAGAGTCCCCTAACATAAACTCTTGAGTTTCTTCAAAAGGAATTGACTTCTTCTATTAACAGAGCTCTGTTAAAGATACAAAAAAATTTAAACCAAGGTGGGGAAAACAAAACGTCAAAACTAAATCTACCACAAAATTTTTTTTTACTTCCACCGAAAAAAAGGAATATTATTTGCAATAAAAATCTATATAGGCAACCTAACATAATATAATAATATTTCTAATCCAACAATGTCAAAAAATCTTGGAGGCAATAACAATTAGTTTTCATAGGCAAAGTCTTCGCAAATAGAAATTATTTCCCTCTATGTTTTCCAATAAAAGGCAAGGTAGTGAAAAAAGAGAAATTATTCTACTTGAAGAATTAGTTTTTTTGAGGACGAATAAATCTTTTTCTAGTCACTGCTATACTTAAAACTTTTTAAAGATATATTTTTTACACTATCCTTTACCCAATGTAGGTGTTATTATAGGTGGTCCGGTCAAGCCATTTTAAGCAACAAAGGATACAAAACGGGGAAAAATTTTACATTTCAAACTATGATAAATGTTATATTACTTAGAACGAATAGGTTTGTGATACAAATTTTTCAGCGAAGGTACGACTTTCAAAGGAGGTTATAATAATTTTCGAAATCAAAAATCTAGGTTATAGGTGTACCATATATACTCACTTCTTCCGCTGCACTGGCAATGCCTGAGAGAAATTTCTATATGTTTGAACACTTTTCTCTCGACGAGTTACGATTTTGGTACCGCTTTTAGAGAATACAATCCACCCGGCCATCGCTTGAAGGTGCCGCTACGATATATGGTAATCGCAGTGGAGGAAAAGAAAGCGGGACGCACAAATCGTTTGAACAGCTGCTATTCTCCATAGCGCCATAGACAAAATATTTATATTTCATTAAGGTTAAAATAAGGTAAAGGAGATCGGGAAATTACATAAATAATTTAAAGGCAAAGAGAAAATAACTAAACAAAAACTGCTTTTGTATTTTCGGCACACAATTTATCCCAAGATGTGGAGGTCTCGTACCCTTTATCATTGGATAGAAGTTTATTTCGAAAAGTCAAAAGATCATTTCCCCTTGAATGAAACTGAGTTTTGGAATCTGTATAGATAAATACCAGATTTATTTGAAGAACTAAACCAACTCAAAGGCAGAACAGCAAAAATATCGACAGAAAAACAGTTAGCAATATAACTTCTAGGAATGCTTGCAATCAAAATAAATGTTTGCCTCATCATCATAATCAAGCCTATGTCACCAATATGGATACCATTTTAAAATTTTCCCAACTGTTATTGTGGTAACACAGTCCATAAATTCGTACATAGATGAGTGATCCTTATGTCTAGGCTTTGCCAGGAAATTCTAAATACCTAGGAGCGCGGTACGATTCATTTTGAGACTCCTCTTCAATGCCATAAGCCACCCAGGGTAGTTTGAAACGTGGAAATTTTATTATGTTCTTGATAGGTAAACTTTAAAACCCATTACAGCTTAAGAATAACATTGCGAATTTATTTGTTTTTTGTCATGCCAATTGTCTATTATCGTTAAAAATTACGGTAATGCTTTCGTCCATTCGGACAACATAACCTAGCCAGCGAATCCGCTGTCTTTTAATTCGCTTAACTTCGTTTTTGATCGTTGAGACGGTAATTAATTGGCTACTCAGTCTACAGTAACAATTCTGTGTAAGAGCGATTCTGTTTTGGATTTCATGGCCGACATTTATTAATATAACTCAGGTAAAGAATTCACACGATACAGAGTCTCATTATCACGAAATTTTTCATAGATCAGCCTCATTTTATGTTCATGTATTTTTGCCCCTCCCTTTGTTGCTGTCTGTAAATGCGGCTCGTTTCCCTCTTTAACTCTCGGCGCCTTTATCGTACGTGTGCCAAATCTGTC
This sequence comes from Ceratitis rosa, assembly GCA_037013455.1. NCBI lineage: Eukaryota > Metazoa > Arthropoda > Insecta > Diptera > Tephritidae > Ceratitis > Ceratitis rosa. The sequence continues at coordinate 5,648,309 of JAWMAG010000030.1, read as the reverse complement.
AAATGCAGCGTATTTTTCATTTCTACTGTATTGCAGATTTCTTGAGCGAAACTACTTTGCAACACTTTTTAGGATATTTCTTACACTAATCGTAGAAAGTCCGTATGGTCTGGAAAATCCCTTATCAAAATCTAAAATTTTTCCTCAATGACCTACATTTCATATTTGCTGAATTTTAATTGCAGGGTTTTCCTATGTTTTTGAGACCAATTATCTCTTTTCTGCTTACTTCAATGTAAAGAAGGAAATATGATATAATAAGACCGTTTCCTTTTTATGCATCACCAAAACGCAAAGTTGCAGCTGTATACCAATAGTCAATAGCTTTACGAATTCCATATTTGAGGTCTTGAATCGACATTGGTCTGTTGGCGTAGACCTTATCTTTCACTTGGCTCCAAAGGAAGAAGTCACAAGGAAATAATAACAAAACCTCGGTGGTCATTGCGATCACCTTTTCTTGGGCCTTGACGTAACCATCGAGGTGGAATTATGTTTCATCAATCACGATAATTTTTTGTTGTAGTGAGATCTACTGGAATAGCAGGCTATTCAAAACAACAACTCTTATTGGAAAACTCTTTATTTTTAAGTATTGGAAATTAATTACACATTTTCAATGATAATTTACCTCATCATGTACTATTTATCTTACTCTTTTCATTTCATTGCTGTTTATCCTACTCAATTGAAATATTAACAATATTTTAACGATAAAATTTCCAAGGCATAATATTTATAATCTCGACGACCTGCAAAGGAGTGATGATAAAGAGGATTTATATTTATATACAATATATATGTATGTTACCTAAAACATTTTTATGTCTGCTAATATTTTTCAACTTTACCTTTTGGTTACACTTCGTTACGCAAATTCGTGATTATCAAAGAGTGAAACCAAAAATCACTAAATATCATTCAGTCAATCCCGGCTAAGCAGACGATTTTACAATTTTACTATAACTGCCACATAATGCCTAAATAGGAGGTATATAAGTATATACGAGGACACACAAGAATAAATATCTACACAATGTGACTATAAGTAAATCTTGTTACTAACTAAAATGCTATGCTATAGTTTACCTATCGGGAAGTACCTATGTACTACATACCAAATATAAAGCTGTCTGAATGCCTGATTGTGTACAGCTTTCAGCTTTACAGCTGTACGTACAAGTATATGTATTACTAATACGCCTGCTATAAAACTGAAAATATTATAGAGCAAAGAAAAAATATTGCATATATACGAATTTATTTATGTAAAAATTGTACGACCTAAAGTACGCCAAAGCCAACATTGAGGGCTAAGGTATGAGCTATGGGAACAGTAAAAGTCGAGCTAAATCGCTTTATGGATTATCAAACCTGATTTCTACTGTTCACATTTCACATTTTCTACTTTTCAGCAAACGGATTTACGTTCTACTACTACAACAACTACTACTACAACTGTAGCAACAGCAAGTAGATTTAAATTGATTTATTGTAGAAAAGTCAAATGCCACTGAGGTGAGTTGGCCTAGGTAGCCTAGCACACACACACACACACCCATACACACCTGCACACACATTTGAATATATGTATGTATGTATATAAGAGTGCATAATATACAATAGCAACTATTATCCTGATGCACTCAGGTGAAAAAGAGATTTTTGCTATCAGCAACCTAAATCCCTCTCTCTCTCTCTCTCTCTCTACCCCCTTACCGACCCATCGACCTGCCGCCAACTAGTCATAGTCCTCTGTATCAATTTAAGTATATTCTCCTAGGCCAGATTAGCTTCAGCAATTTTACTGAAAAATATGATGCCCGACGGATGTTGGAAATGCACTCGTACAGAAGAAAGCAGCAGTTTGCCAGAAGACGCTGACAGCCGCAAACTGGTGACTGGTCCACTGTTGGCTGATATGTGGCGGCAAAGAAAAAAGGGAGAAAAAAAATTAAATAAAAGAAATGAACTATGAATGCTGAATACCTCGTTGAAGCGCCTTTAATGTGACATTTCATTTTTATTTTTTATTTTTATTATTTTTTTTTATATTTTTTTCTTCTTGTGAACTCAGCTTACTCAACTCAACTTTGCATTTAAGTTTATGAAGAAAGTCGAAAAGGCGAGCTGAACTATGAAAGTATACTGAAAGTATGGAAAACTTTTCTAGCTAAACCGCAAATGGTATGAAGTAAATACTAATTCCAAGTTTGAAGAAAGCAAAGTAGCTGTTGAAAGTGCCGCCGCAGTTGCAGTTAAGGCAGGCAAATAATGATCTGGTCAGACGGCAGTGTAATTTAATATTTGACTGGCTTACGGACTGCATTAGTCGGCAGTTTAAAATAATAAGAGCATAATGGGAAATATACTTATTTTTAATTTTATTAATGCATTTGGAAATTGTGTACATATATGTACATGCAAAATTTACAAAGCGAAGCACGTATTTTTTTCAGTTTTATTTTGCGCAGTTAGAGCCGATTAAATCTAAAAAAAACCTCTCACCAGAGTTACGAAATTCGAAATGTATTAAGGAATATGATTTGATGTTATTTAACTGGCAAGCCCGGTTCCTTATTCGGGAAGATGTCGCTGTTCAGGTTGGTGTCTTCACAAAAAATAAAGCTGACATCACCGTCATTCAGGAACTGCGACGGATGCGATAAATACTCATATACTCGTATGTAGTATTAAGTATTTTTTCGGACGAGCTCCACCTTCTCCAATTCGTTGTAAGCGTCTTAATGTTTTCCAACAAGTGGAGGGACCTATAGTATATTAAAAACCGCCTCCGAACAGAAGATGGATATTTATTTTATATATATAATTGGCGCTTTGTAACCGCTGAAGCGATTTCCGGCCGAGCTCCTCCTCCAAATAGTGATTTTGCGTCTTGATGTTTTTCCAACAAATGGAGGAACCTACAGTTTACAATAAGCCGCCTCCGAACGGCTGATGGTTTTACGAGGAGCCTTTATTTCATGTCCGAAATACACTCGGAGGGGTGGACATTTCCTGCCGAGGGGCGACCGCAATTAGAAAATTTAACTTAATTCTTTATTTAAATTAATTTTTTATAACTTTTGTATGTTAGTGGCACCGGGATTTGAACCCGAGCCTTCCGAATGTCAGTACGCCATGCTAACCACTCGGCTACCGCGGCCGCCAATGGATATTTGTTAGGAGCTTTTATTTCATGCCATAAATACACTCAGAGACCTTGACCTACCCTGCCGATGGGCAACCACAATAAGAACAAATCATTTTCAATAATTTTGGAAGATGGTCGAACTAATTCTCGGCCAGAGTCTTCAGAATGGCAGTATAAAATGCGAACCACTCGGCTATCGCGATTGTCTTTTATTACGTTGGTCATATAAAAAAACTCAAATTTGATTTGGACTTGTGTTGGAAGAGATTCCAGCGCCGAATATAGTTGTCTGTAGTACCACATTTCAAAACAAGAAAATTTATCAATCTACTTGGTTATTTCCGGATTAAAAAACTAGTGACTAACTTGATCAAGTCAGCGACATGGGGACCTAATATCGACTCGGACCACTATCTTGTAGGAGGAAAGATGTGCATTCGCCTATGTGCAGCTAAGAACGTTCGCCAACAAACACTTTACGTTCGCCATCGTAAAACTGTAATCACTACAGACATTCGAATGGTTTTCTACTCGATTTGTGCTCCTGTCCACTGAGGTCACTCATCAACAAACTGGTATAAAAAAGCTGTGGCATGATATTTCATGTCAACTACGTATTGCCGACAGAGTCAAGATTAGTTTTTGAAAAAGTCGAAAAAAAAACATAATACGATAGAAACCGACGCATCACGCTGGGAAGAAAAATACTGTCTATCTCACAATGTTATGATCGAGCGCTCACTGTGAGGTACTCAGACTTAAGAGAGGGTAGTACGACATATTTTGAGACCGAAAAATGGAGAGTGACCGAAAGACGTGAGTAATATAGACGAGAGCAGTTAAGTTAGATTGAATTTTGTACAAAAAAAAAAGCAATGCGAAAAGTGTTGAGCTGTTAACTCAGTAGGGTATGAGGGCATGTCAAAGATCGGTAAAGACCGGTAAAGAGACAATACGCTATTTTCTATAAATTGTTCTTCATTAAAGGTGAAAAGGAAAATTAGGCAACAGAAAATGTGAATGGTTTTTACGGTCCTGATACGGTAACAGTCAATCATGCACACTTTTGGTTTCGTTGAATTCGTTCCGGTAATTTTAATGTAAAAGATGTTCGAAATGTCGATAAAGTAATGGAAATAGTCGATTCTGACAGTCATGCGAATACTCTGCGAATCACTGCTGAATTGTAACCAAATTTATTCATACCCGAGGTCGGTGGTCAAACAGTTGAAGTAGATATGACATTGGTATTTTGAGAAGTACGTGGCTATCATTGTAAAGGAAATAAAAGAGTTGTTGGTGGCCGAAATTGAAAAGAACGTCGGTTAAAGGCGTAGAAAAAATTGTGTGTTGAACAAGACAAAAAATCGTGTCACAAGTCAATCAAAACACTAGGAAATTACAGGTATTGAATAACGAATCGCTTACATATCCACCACAGATGACAGATTTGGCGATCAGCACTTATTATCTCTTACCAGACTTCAAAAATATGCTCACCGGTAAGAATTTTTTCTGGAATTATTAGGTCAACGCTGAAATTGAAAATCGTTTTTCATGTGCTAAATCATGTGATACCTATGTTCCGTTGCTAAATGCTTAGGGCTGGACAATCACGAGTGTTTTCAGTAAGGCAGCTGCTACAAAAATTCTTGGAATAGTAGTAATGTAAATACTTATATTCGGTACAGTAGAGCTACATGCTATTGGTATTTTCGCAGTAAGACCCGTAGTTAGTTTTCAAAATAGTTACTCTTTTAGCTAGTTCGTACATCTCGAAATTGGCTAATGTGTCCGGACAGTCAAACCACAATCGTTCTACATTTGTTTAAGACTCTGTTCACTCACGTTTATCGTTTAGAGGATAGGATGTGCCATCTTCTGGTGTTTTTTGCTTTATATTTTTCTAGCTTTTTATTTAAAAATACAAAAGTAGTGAAAGTATTTATCACTCAGTCGTTGTAAGAAAACTGTAAACAAACTGTCATCAAAGCAAATATAAGTTTTCAACAAAGTCGTGAGACGAACTTACATGATGAGGTGAGGATTGCTGGATCAAAGTGAAAAGCTGAAACGGAAAATAAGACACTTTCCCAAACAAAAAGGAGGGAGGCCGGAAAACGTGAAAATACACCAAAATTGGGCTTACGAAGTGTACACTCTCCAAACCCACAACTTATTTGCAGTGCAAGGGAAATAACTGGAACCCAATTTCCCATTCGCGGACTGTGGAATAGACGTTACATCATTCGACTATGGCCTCCATAGACTTAGCACACCTGAAAGCAGTAGGATCCGAAAGTCTACCGACCAAGCTACTCAAGTACTAGAGGGAAGAACTGAGAAGATCAATGCATCGAATTATTTGGAGATTGAAACGTACCCGACGAATTGTAACTTGGATATGCTCTGCTCAAACCGCCAAAAAAGGATGGCCATACATTCTGTGGCAACCGTTGTAGACCCTACAAGATCTTAACAAATTTTTTGTGTGAAAATTTAAAGCCTGCCGTCAACAAACTGGTTGGATCTTATCAGTGTGCCTTAAAATGCATCATTGACGAAATATTCGCCAAGCGTCTAGCAGAAGACCCGCGAGAAAAGGATCGTCACACACTACTTCTTCTGCTATGTCGGAATTTAGTACCAATGCAAAGATAATGCCAACTTCTACTGAATTAAGAAGAAGAAGCTGATGAAACATACAATTGTAACGAAGAAGCCGAATTTAAATGAAATTATTTGGACATGACGAAAATGGGTGGTTCAAAGTGTGAAAGATAAGTATACATAAATTCGTCTATTTACAATAAAGAGTTGTTCTGATGTATTTATATACATACATTTGTAACTATAATATATAACTATACACCCATGAGTATGTAAATATATATAATGGATTATATCCAACGACTTCTTTGTTTTGAAGCATTAATCATTTTACCACTTTTACGACCCTTTGCGCACCTTCACTGGCAGCCATTCTTCACCACTATTTTAAGTTTTCGCTATGTTTGTCGTGTTTTTAAATTATATATTTTTACTTTTATTATGGGGGATATTCAAGTAAAAGTACAAAAGGTTTATTTATGCAGTGTTTGTTGTTGTTTTTTTATATTCATTTAATATTTTTTTTTAAGAAAAAAGGAAATAAATGACATTTCAGGTGTAAACATATGTATTATCTATGTTTTGTTGCCGCCATTTAAATGGATGAGCAAAAGTTTAGACATTTTATGGCATACATACGTATGTACATACGTGTACATACCTTTCACTACGTGTGTGCATATCATACATTCTCTCTTAATTCTAGCTTAACCCACAAAAACTGCTGAATGTATAAACATTTTGGGACATTCACACCCACACCAATGCACTCATACACATTTGCGACAGCACAAGGCCGGCCAATTAGGTGGTAAGCAACTGTGACAACCAAAAATGCACACCTTTCCGGCGCCCTAATACCGCTTTGCTATCAAATAATTCAAGGACATAGTATTTTTCACAAAACCACATATTTTATTTACCGAAATATTATTCAAATAGTGTACAAACCTTTACCGTTAGCGTATTTGTGTGTCCTTCTTTTATGGTTGTTGTCATTTTGATACTCTCAAGCAATCAAGTGCTAAGTGATGGTTCTTAAGTGTTCCCAAGTTGGGTAGCCATCATTTGTATATGTATGCACATATGTACATATGGATGCGTGTGTGTGTATGTAGGTAGAAGACACCTGCACTTATTCACATTTAACTTGGTATAAATGTTTTGTGACAGGCAAATCTCTTATCTGTCATACTCAAATACACTCATATATCTTACTTTAAAAGCTCGCACACACCTCTCATGTGGGGCAGATTTAGCATGAGTTTGTGTACATACATATACTCATATAAAATTGTGAGTGTTTTAATAAATTCTTGTGCGCACATGGGTTTTGATATATGTGTAAATATGAGTATGTTTTTGTGGCCAAGCTATAAATTCATATATTTGAGTTTTAAAATTGTTGACGGTGCTTTGTGTGGAAGTGTTTTAGGCTCCGTCTTATATTTAATTTATACAAGCGATCTTCCTACAAACCGAAACCTCGTCACTTCAACTTTTGCGGATGATACGGCAATTACAACAACATTTCAAATTAATAGAAGTAAGGCCAACTACTTGGAGAATTAAAGTCAATGAGTCCAAGTGTACACAAGTAACATTTACCCTAATCAAATACACAAGACTTTCCATCTCTGTATTTGGTTGTACAATGCCACAAATAAAATTAGTTATTTACATTGGATAAGAGGCTCACCTGAAAAAACTACACAGCTTAAAAGATTGCCCAAACAAAATTGAAAATTGCGAATTGTCATTAGCCCAAGCTAAGCTTAGAAAACAAAGTGTTACTTTTTACTTATAAAGTAGTTTGAGTTCAAAAGTTACATTGTAAGATGTATGTAAAAAATCCAAAACGACCTCGGGTTTAACACCATAACAGAGGATGTAGAGAAGCTGCTTAAAAATTACTTATTAAGAATATTTAATCAGCCAAACTTTATAGAGCTTATGAGCAAAATTACCCCATGTGATTCAAGGGGAAGGATTTATGTTTCAACTTTAATTATACATTGGAGATATTTACCCTCAATACCTTGAAGATTTTATTATAATTTACTATACGAAATCCTTTATGACATCTGTTTTGTGAAATTTTAAAAGTTTGCCCGTTTGGTATCCCTACTAATATCCATATAAACACATTGATTTAACAAACAAAATTATATTTATATAAATAATTTATTGAACTTTGCTTCCATTATTAATGATGCAATGTTTAATTTGTATTATATAAGTATAAGAATTAGTTTTAAGATTTTCAAAATTATTGTTAGTTTCTGATAAGAAAGATTTAAAGAAATGTTTTGAAAAAAAAAGAAGGATTTATCTATAGCTTCAAAATTGGCATCAATTTGACTCATTTTGTTTTCAATTTGATAACTCTTCTTTGGAACGAATTTTCTTATTATCATTATCATTTTTTATTGAGGCCTTAGAATAGCAACTGCCGACGCTGAGTACCAAATATGCCGACTAAAGTGGATGTATGTATTGGAAATTTGTAGTTCAGTAAGTGCTTTCAGGAGTTGTACGAGGGGATTAACAAAAATTCGGTAAGTTGACCAGAAAAAAAATATTTAAAATATCTTTCTGTATTTATTCGTAATCTTTTTTATCTTCTCTACATAATCGCCGATTTCGATGCATTTCTTAAGCCTATAGATCCACTTCCGAAAACAGTCTTCAAAATCTTGCTTTTTAAGCTTATCAAGCTCAGCATTAACTGCAATTATTATCTCTTCGTTGCTATCAAAGTGTAAGTTATTTATTTTTATTTTTAATTTTTTCTTTAATTTTTGGAAATCACAAGGTGGTATATCTGGAGGATATGGTTCTTGACGTATTTCTTCTTTCCCAGAGATCACAATAAAATTACTCGTTGTTTCAGCAGTGTTGGATCGCGCGTTGTCATGATGTAAAAATTAGCGCTGCAAATCCTCTTTCTTCCTGTTTTCTAACTAATTTTTGAAAACTTTTGGTAAGCATTCTTCGGTGTACCATTTTGCAGTTACCGTCTGACCTTTTCAGTGGAATAGCAGCTACGATTTTAGATGATGGGTGAAGTAAACTGACATGATTACTTGTGCTGCAGATTTTTGTTGCTTAGATTTTACGGGTGGGTATGCTCCTCATGAGCTCCATACCAGGGACTGCTGTTTGGTTTCTGGATCGTACTTGTAGAACCAAGGATTCGTCAGCAGTAACGACATTACTAAAATTGGTGGACTGACCATTTTCGAATTTGTTTAGGAAAAATTAAAAAATTGAGCATTTGAAACCACCTAGAAAAAGTTTTTAAAAGCGGTGCAATCGTTCCATATGCAATTTAGCATTCACTGGATCTTTGTATTGGCTGTAAATTACGCAGAAACTCGAAGAGAATCTCAAGGCGAATTTCTGTTTGCGTTGGTGGTGGAATTTCGTCGGTCCTATCCTCAGCTATCTTGCGTTTTCTCGTGTCCATTTTAGCCGATCGATCTAAAATTTGAAAGGAAGATTAATAAAGTAATTGCAAAGGATTTGATATTTTTAGATATAACTTAAACAAATTGAGAACCACCAACTGACCGGACTTTTGTTATCCTCTCTCTGACTTTGAAAAACATTTTCTTATAGTGAAATGATTATTTCAAATGATAGTTTGGATTTGGTGGTGGTTTTCTGGTATTACCGTCTTATTTGAACGTCCATTGCGTTTTGTATCATCGACCATGTTTAAAGTCAGCAAACCGTCCGTTTATTGTTTTTCTGCTGGAAAAAAGTTTCTAGAAGCCATTGCTTTACTTAAGCGGTTTTCCTTCATTAAGTAAAAAATTGAAACATGAAATTTTTTTGTTTCATTGTTTTGAAAATAATAAAAGTATTGTTTGTCTCAGCACCATAACTTACAATCTTAAGGGTAGAAAATACAATATTTTAGAGATAATTTCGTTCTCTCTTCGCAGTCTGCTTCATAGCTGCGTCTTTTTCATTCTACCACCTTTTTCAATTAAAAAGTATGTGAAGAATTTAAATATTTTTTAAACAATTGACATCAAAAAATCACATATTATATTGTATAATATTTTTCAACCTCTAACAGTGGACTTCATCGAGTTATGTCATGATTGTTATATTACAAAGTTACAAAGTTGTAAGAAAGTATCAAAAAGGGAAGAGATTAACCCACCCAAATTTAAATCGAATTCAAGAAGAGGAACTGACTGGATTTGCTGCACCTACCGTGCATTTTAAGGCAAACCAGTCTATAAGTTAGAGAAGTTTAAAAAAAATTGTTAGCCAACATCATATTGACTTTTGAGAGCAGTGTATATTAATTATAAAAAATTTCATAATTTCGCTATAAGTCGTTTAAATCGATTAAATTTCACAAAACTTTCAAAATTTAATCCAAGCGTTAAATTTATTGTGATTTAGGAATTTAGTCAGTTAGATAAACAGGTTGCTCAATCTGATCAAGCGCACTCGTTGTGATACCTATGTTAGTTCTGTAAAGTAGATTCCTATCTCCTCTGCAGATGCTCACACCGCTTAGTGTATTTTATGAAGTTCAGAATATTAATGTCCCCTATACATGCAAGATCTGAAAGGAAATCTAATAGTAAATTACTGAGAAAACGAAAAAAAAAACATTTTAAGAAGTAGCTCATCTTTCTACCATGAGGCCCCATAAGGTAGTGTCCAGTTATTGTTGGCCCTTCTGGTGAAGGCTAGTCTCAACCGAGAAAATAGGTATGCCCACGGCATGTACGGAGTTTATGCTATCTGGCCAGATCATCGGTCACGCTTCCTTAGAAAAAAAATCTAAAAATCTAAATTTCGCAAAATTTGTTTCTAACTGTTGCCTCCAATTAATTAGTAGAAACAGGTCTACTTCTAAATTGGTAGGAGTTCCATTTTAATTTATTTTAAGTAAAAGTACTCATCCTAATAGTCACTGAGTTTGGTGGTTTAGTCTTTCTCTCTTTCATGTACTAGTTTACTTGCCAGATCGCTAAAAAATTTTAAATCTATTATCAGAAGACTTGGCAACCTTATATTTTGTTAAATGTATAGGCCACGAAACTTTTTGATGTCAAATATACCTCCCAAATTAACATCGTTGGTCTTGAAAGAAAGGATCGTCCTGATTGATATTGTGCATAACTGCGGATTATACATTGGCGAAGAGGCAACCATGAAGCATTCAGGTTTTTCATTATTTGACAATCATTCGAGTTTTACCTTATTTATGGATGGGAAACATGTGTGATGGAATACGTTGAAAGTTTTTCTATTGTAGCCGATCCGACGAATAAAATTTTCGTGAGGTCATCATCTTTAGTTTTCTTAGACAGTGATTTGACAGTAGTTCAAAGCTTTTCTGCTGGGCCTAGCGAAGGCGGTCATGCCTTGAAGCTAAATCTGCCGTTTTAGGCTGCAATACCAGCTTATAATGTTAACTTTTTTTGACCCTTCCGTTGCAGTTGAACTGTTCAGGTCTAGTCTGCTTAGGGACGATGCTCTTAGCATGGATAAGCATTACGAATAAACCTTTTTGCGAACTTGTGATATTGTTTATTATCAGTCTATTTCAAGACGTATTGATCTCCTCAATTGTCTCATTTGGGTTACTTGCTCGATTTACGCATACACGTATGTTAAGCAGTAAACGAGCTGTATGTGAGAGTAATATGTAGCTGCATAACTGGCAAGTGTAAGAGACAAGTGTAACCGCGACCTTCCGCGATCAGTTTCGGGTTCAAGGCAGTCCGGACTGTCACTGGTTTTCTTCAACCGGTCTATTGGATTTTTCGATTATCCCTCAGACGTGCCCCTCGGTCGGTGGGTAACACTAGGTTCGTCGTAAAAAAAATTAAACACGAAATAACTTCACAATGGTGTTTTCTGTCCCCACTACAGTGGATGATACTGATAAACTTATTCAGCTACCTGTAGTGGGAAAATTAGAGGTAGTAGATATCGTGGCCCTGCGGTTGCCTGGTGGTTAGCATTGTGTATTGCTATTCGGAAGGCCCGGGTTCAAATCCTGGTATGACCGACATCCAAAAGTTACGGAAAATTAATTTAAATACAAAAATTAAGTTAAATTTTTTAACTGCTAGGCGACGGTAATGTCAACCCCTCCGAGTGTATTTCTGACATGAAATAAAGGCTCCTCATAAAAAATCTTCATACATTCGGAGGTGGCTTAGTATAAGCTGTAGGCCTTTAAATTTTTTGTAAAAACATCTAGACGCAAAAACCGCAAATTGGAGGAGAAAAGCTCGGCCGAAAATCACTTCAGCGGTTACAAAGTGCCAATTATTATATATACATAAAATATATATATATATATTGTAGATATCGTCACCGTGGTGGATATCTGAACTGAGTAGTCTGAGAGAAAAACATTCATTCTAAGCCCAGAAAGGTCGTTACCCTTAAGTTCCAAAATCACGATTTCCTTAAATTTTGTAATTCGAAGTTAATCTAGTTGTGAAGCTCAGCTGAAGATAACATATTGAAAGAAGAGCCAACATATCGCTCCGAGTTTGGAAATCCTGTAGAACAGTCATTAAGCCAGCATGGTGGTGGTGGTGACATAAATAGCACTAGAATGATGGACAGCGCTAAAAAAGAAATGTCATTTAAGGTTACTGTTTACTGGGTACAACAGGCGCGATGAGAACGCCCTGGATGTCAACCTTGACATCAAGCATATTGGCAGTGAAAGATATGGAATCATGCAAAAGTTTATAACAAAAACCTTTTGACAGGTGTAAGCTACCTACTCTGACCCCAGCAGAGAATAATGGATTATATTAGAGATATCCATATCGAAGGCGAAGCACTGCATCGGGGTTATTCTGCTACCGTTGGTAGTTACGATATTGAAGGCGTCAAAAGGGCAGCCTCCATAAAAGGGAAATTTATTACTTTTCTTCTAGAAAGCCAAATGACATATATATCACAATAAGTCTAAATATATGATATATGATATACGTGTATACTGCATAGGTTTCGCTAAATTACTACGGACAAACTCTAGCTAGTACTCTGCAAAGTAGAACTTAGTATTCATGTAAATCTATGGTAGAGGCATATCTATACGTACCCTTGTTGTATAATCTTCACAAGCTACATAGGCAAGGTAGTACGAGCAGAGTGTAGAGCCTGCTCAAAAGAGTTCGACCGACGTCAAACTGTTCACAAAAGCATATTTGAGATAAGCAGGAAAACACAATAAACATATTCAGTGGCTTTGATTCGGCGGTCCGCAGTTATGTCGTTTTTGAACTAAGAAATTTAAAATAAAAATTCACTATAGGAAAATTTGTATGCCTTTTATGAACTTTGATACGAAGTATGTTAGTACCAGAAGGAAAGGAGACGTACGCAAAAATTCATACCGATTCGATCAGAACGACGTGCTAAGTTGATTTAGCAATAATGGTCTGTTTGTACACAAACTAGTTTCCTATTTCAACCGGACTTGGTAAGCAAATGTTAATTTCACTTTCTTGATGATTTGTTGCAACCGGCCAGAACGGATCACTAAAGTAAATATATATGGCTTTTGGTGAGAAATCCAGCAAAAAAGCCTCGAAATGCGTGGCATTATACATATAGATATATATATGTGTATATATATATATATATATATATATATATATGTAATGCAAATAAACATTAGAAGTAAGATTCATCATATTTCACATACAACCGAATTGTTCATATATGAGAAGACCACATTTCTTTCATTATTTATTTAATTTTAACACAATTTTTTTTCTGCTGGGCTTGGAAATTTCTCAAATAAATCATTTTCAGAAAAAAACAGTATATTTAAAGAAATTCCGTGCAATTTTAAATTTACCCACTTCTTTAGAAAGTCGCTGCTTTTCGATGAGCAAGATAAAATATTGCTAATTAAAATGATTGATCTTTCATGCTCCGGCAATTATTGAAATTATAGGAATACTTTGTTATTCTAAACAGAAATGATAAAAACCCATTACAAAAGAATAAGCAATTAAAAAAAAAAACATCTGAGGAAAACTTTAAACACTCTTATTCTAGTATATTCCATTTGTACAGAAATCTAATATTTCCATGCATAAAGGTATTAAGGCCGCCGTTTTTGGTTCATGCAACAACTCAAAGCTTCAGAAAAAAAACCTATATTCAATTTTCAAAATATATTTGCAAACTTTTGCGTAGAGTGCTCTAAATGAAAACGTTACTTTCTTGCATTTAATGATTATTTAGTTGATAGAATTGGCATCAAGAACTTAGAGCCTGGAATTCTTAGACAATTTTATACACTTCACTCTGGAAATGATTTTATGAAACATACAAATATGCTCGAGTCTAATACTCTGTTATGTAATATATATATGTATGTAAGCATGTGTATATGTAAATATGTATAAACACAAATCTATAATCGGTAAATGGAATATACCTAATGGCAAAGAAACTCTTCCGAGTTGTTGTAGCATGAAAAATGCTCGTAAAAACAGAAACTGAAGAGAAACAATACTTCAGACTTATAAAAAGTGTATGTAGGTATGTACTTATTACATATTGAAGCTGAGAATATTTGTAAGAATAAATATGTACATTACCTGTTTTCCGCTTGCCACACTTTTTCTTATTATTTATGGTTATTCTTATGAAATATTGTTGTTGTTTTTTTACAACAAACAAATCGATTGTTATGGAATTATAATACAATTTTCTAGTAACGATCAGCAAGTAGAGCTGAAAGAAGTTGAAGAGTTTCACATCATTAGCTTGCGGCTGAATCATGGCTCTAAATAAATGTATACATACAATAATATGCATATATTGTATATATATCTATATATATATATTTGTTTATTTGTATATATACTATAAATGTGTTAGAAGCAACATGATTTTACCTTTATGCCATAGCAATGTTGAATATTCTCTTCGTAAGAGGAAAGCAATAGAGGCAAGTAAGCAAGCGGCAGCAGGCGGTATGCAGTTCAGTTGTTGACGGAAGTGTTTTTGATACCGCTGATTTCGTAAAAGAAAATAATAATAATAACAAATATATTAAATAAGTTACAAACAGAAAGTTGTTTGTTGGCTTTGCTAGTAAATGGAGCTATAAACCAATATATACTTCTACGTCTCAACAACTCAGCAGCCCAAATAACCTATACAAGACACAGTTGCGGTAAATAAAATATATATTTTTACATTTTGAAATTATAATATTTGCAAGTTGATGGTAGAAAACATTGGAAAGAAAAAGGACCCCTTCAAATAAACCACATGCTGCTTTAGAATTTTCTATAGTATAGTGTTCACACATGCCTTCAATTAAGTTGAAACAATTATGGTTACTGAAGTTATCCAATTAGCTCAGCTCCCATATTACATTTCTTGATGAGTAAAATAGATTTTAATGAGTAATATATTTAAATGCATACTCTATTACTTTTTCGCGCTTACTTTGTGTTGAAAATTAAATATAAATTTTTTTGATATTTTCTTTATCATAAGGCTACTAATTGTCAGCCAATTAAATGAGTTTTCGTTAAGTTAATTTTACAGTAATTAAATGAATAATCACTAGTAAGCAAATTAACTTAACATACTCATATAAAGTACTTCAATTAGAAATTAGATTTCAGCCTATAAGCATATCTTTCAGTTAAGCTTTATACATAAAATTAGCCAAATTTTATTCCATTTCAGATGATGTTGTACATAATTCATGGTTAACATAATTCAATATATACATATCTACACACATATATATTCTTAATACCATAACCATACCCAGAATTTTTCCTACATAAAGTCGGATTTAGTTCTCTGTATGTTATCCGTCTATTACTTTCAGTTTTCATAGAAGTTGTTAAAAGAAACTCTTTTATTTACGTACAGAATTACATATGTATATTCATATGTACGAGAACTTTTGGATTGGGTTTCAGTACTTATTCGCTTACAATTTTCCTTACTGATATTTCGTAATAAATTTTTTTTCGTAAAAATACTTATTGTTTTTCTATTGAACTTTAGTAACATATAAACGAATAACAACATTCACTTATGCTAAAAACATACGAGTAAAACTTTCACAAGTATGCATAAAATGCATACTTACAAGAGGAAATTGGTAGAGCAGAATTATTTCTAAATTTTATCCACAGAATTTCAGTTTTAAAACGAGAAAACATGAAAACATTTTTGTAAAAGACGTGTACGTATTTAGAAGCATACATGTAAATGTTTGTAATTAAATTTTATGTAGAAAAACAATTTTACCAAAAGTAGAATTAAAAAAAAAAACTATATAAAACAAAACATAACAGAATTTAATTAAAACAAAATAAAATGAATTGAAACCAAACTCAATAAAATAAGAAAATATAAACTAAAATAAAATAAAACAAAATAAAATAAAATCAAATCAAATCAAATAAAATAAAATCACACAAAATTATATAAAATAAAACAAAATAGAAAAATTAAAATAAAAAAATATAGTAAAATAAAATAAAAAATTTAATGATAATTATTTATTGAACTAAAATCAAACAAAATAAAAAAATTGTGTAATATTAATTAGTTAAACTAAAATCAAACAAAATAAAAGAAATTGTAACAAAATAAAATTAAATTAAAACAAAAAAAAATAAAATAGCATAAAATAACATAAAACAAAATAAAAAAATTAAAATGAAATAAAACATTAATAAAAATATTAAAAGTCAAATATAATAAAATAAAAAAAATATATAAATTAAAAAAATAAAAACAAAATAAAATCAAATGAAATAAAACTTTAATAAAAACATTAAAAGTTTAAATATAATAAAATAAAAAAAAATATATAAAAATAAAATAAAAATAAAATTAAATAAAAAACTTAAATAATATAAAAATAAAACCGAACTCAATAAAGTAATTTAAATTAAAACAAATGAAAATAAATTTAATTAAATTAAACCAAGTAAAACAAAGTAAAGTAAAATAAATTTTAACTATGAAAAGTGAAAAATTAAATAGAGATAATATAAAACAAATAAAATTAAATAAAAATTTAGTAATAATTATTAATTAAACTGAAATCCATCAAATTGAAAAAATTTAGACAAAATAAAATCAAATATAAATAACAACATTAAAAAAATAAAATAAAATGGTATAAAATAACATAAAGCCAAATTAAAAAAGATTAAAATCAAATGAAATCAAATATAAAAAACCATTAAAAATTAAAATAAATAAATTTTAAAAATAAAATAATATAGAGTAAAAAATAAATATAAAATTAAATAAATAATATAAAATTAAGTCAAATAAATCCAAATTCAGTTAAACAAAGTAAAATAAATATTAACTTTGAAAAGTTGAAAATTAAAATAAAATAATATAAAACAAGTAAAATAAAATAAATAATTATATAATAATTATTAACTAAGCTGAAAACAAACAAAAGAAATAAAGAAAAATAAAATAAAAATATGAAATAAAATAAACGAAAACAAAGTCAAGTTAAATAAAATAAAATAAAAAAAATTAAACAAAATAAAATAAAATAAAAGAAAATGACATGAAATAAAACAATAATAATAAAGTAAAATAAAATGAAAGAAAAGAAAACAAGATAAAATAAAATAAAACTAAAAATTAAGTAATAATTATTAATTAAATTAAAATCAAACAAAATAAAAAACTGAGTAATAAAGTAGTATGAAATAAAAAAATTAAAAACAAAATAAAATGAAGTTAAAGATAATAAAGTAAAATAAGATGAAATAATGTGAAATTAATTAATAATAAAAAAATAAAATGAAATAAAAAATAAAATAATGCAAGCAAATAAAATATTATAAAACAAAATAAAAAAATAAAATAAAATCAAGTAAATCACAATAAAGTAAAATGAATTATAAGTATAAATATTTAAATAGAATAATATTTAATATTATATAATATTATTTTATTTTATTTCGGTCCCCCTCCATAGGGAATATCAAACCTTCAGAGTGTATTTCTAAAATGAAGTTGGAACTTCTGATAAATGATGGAATGTTCAGAGGTGCTTGTAGATTCGATTCATGTATTGGAAAAACATTAGAAATCCCCTTCTCGGCCGAAACGTACTTCAATGGTTACAAAGCGCCAATTATATTATATATTTACTGATTTTATTTGTTCGTGCTTCTGCGTTTAATGTTGACATTTTGGTTGATGTCACTGGTTGGAAACAACATTGCTCAGTGATGAAGGCAATGCTGGGAAGGCAATTCATGTTGATGGTTACTAATATTTGCATGCTAAGCGACAAATGACTGGGTGTGTCTGCCGACCGTAGTCAATAACCGCAACAATGCAGTGGCAACGTTGTGAACGTAAATTTGTTGCAACGCCATAACTAAAGTGCTGACGATCATAACAGTGGTAGGAACGATAAAATGGAAGGAAAGTCATTGTCACGGTAAATGATCTAATTTTCTAGGCACAGCTCTTGCCATTTGAAGTTGTTAAGTTATTTGTTTATGTTTCGACATTTTTTTTGTTCATAAAGACGGATGTTGCCGGATTTTTATGTGTATAGTGTAAACAAGTTTTTATTCTTTGTTCTCGACAGTCATTTCATTATTGTCATTCTGCAAACACTCTTGCTCCGTTTTTATTGCTGTTGTCGTTTTAATCCTTATTGCTGTCTGTTGTTTGTTATTTCTCAAAGCGTATAATCGCTAACAAAGTCAACAACAGTTGGCGGAAACCACAATTGTAACAAACAGAGACTTGTTATTAGAACAGTAGGAAAGTACATACAACGCAATGTTTAAGCGTAGATGCATCAATTAATGTCTAGGGGATACACCTAGATTGTTGTTGGGCTTGATGGTTTTATCGACTTTTTTTTTTGAGACTTAAAAAATCAGCTGCCCTGATAGTTACTCCATTAGTATGAAATCATGCTCAATCAAAGTTTCTGAGATAAAATTTTCGAAACAGTTGAATAAAGAGTTTCGAAGCTAAGGAACTGGAACTGGTCTCGATAGATGCGATGATGTTAGAGATATATCTTATGGAATATGATTAGCTGGTCAAGGATTCTTAATTGATCAGCTGAGCAGTGGTGTTTATCTGCGAATCATAACAAGCCCTATTTGGAGTATAATGTAAGTACGGCGCTTCCTCAGGAAGTCGTATTCAGCCTAATATATTCTGGGAACTAGAACAAAATATCAAGTCACAAGATGCCAATGGACAACTTGCAAAAGCGAGAAGAGAAGCGGTGAGAGCAGATATATATTCGGACAATATCATGCAACGAAGGCGGGCATTCCTTTCACAAGACCAGTGCCTTAGAAAAATCTGCCAATATTAATAATTCGCTGGATACTTTCTAAATATTTATGTCTACAATATTGATATTGCGATGATATATAGAATCTAGTATCATAGGATAGTTTTCCGCTTTTCAAAACAATGGTATTGTTACAAGCATCCGATGACACGGCAAGTTCTAATCTGACAACCTGGAATACACATTATCGAATCTGTGATAAAAAGAAATTATGAAATAGTCACAGCTTTATATTCAACGGGGTATCCTTTTGCTAAATTGTACATCTAACTGAAAAAAAATACTGTTCAATGGCGGAATGGGTGTTGCAAGGTAAATTTGTCCGATGAGGATTGTGTTAAGTCTAACGAGCGTTGCTCCCAGATCGCTCTGCTCTGAAGTGTTCAATTATAAGAGACTCATATTTTGAAAATAAATATAGTAAATATATTCTTGAAATAAAGACAATTTTAAATGATAAATTATGCTAAGTCATATGTTATTAATATAATATTTCATTGCATTGGATCGGTTGTAACAAAATACCGTCTGCATTCGAGAATTCTTTAAATATATACACATGAGATGGTCTATTCCGGAACACGTCAGAGATTAGGGTGGAGGTCTGGATGTGCTTAGTTCTGAATTGGTCGGTGAAAAAGAGGGTAATGTCTCCTTTTGGTGTGTCGTTGCTGTGGAGTATTTTTTCAATATCCACTATCAATTCCATACTGGATTTTATTGCTATGCAAGATATATGTATGTACTGAGAAACTTTAACGCATCTTCCTTTCGTACCTGTATAGCTTCTATCACAGCGGAATACCCTCTATCAGCATAAAGCGCATGATTGCGAAGTCTTCTACAGTATAAATTTGAAAAACTGGGATATCTGCAGGGCTTCCATTCCAGGTTCCTGCCGCTCCATTTATTCCTTCCATTCGCAGTTTGGCGCCAATTGGAAATTCCATGTACAGCTAGGTCCTTTTCTAATCAGTTTTTCCAACAGGCCAGATTTCTACCCCTTCCTATATATTTTCCGGCGGCGCTGAACTATGTCAATATCAGCGGACTCCCGTTCCATCTGCTGCGGAATGCGACACTGCTGCTACTGCGCAAAAGACCGAAAGCATTCCACAGGACCTTTCCCTGGAGACTTCTAACGCCGACTCATAAGATGTTGAAATCGTCAGGACAGGAACGAGCATAAATTGTAGGTTTTGAGCTCTGTTCATACTGGTTCCAAGATAGACGAAATTATTCACCCTTAGAGTTATGACTGTCAACAGTGACGTGAGAGTCGAGCCGCGAATGCGAAGACTGTTTGTTGGATATCATCCAAAGATTTCATTTTGTTCTCATTCACTACCAAGCTCACTCGCCTCGCTTCCTTATCTTGTTTGGGGAAAACCAAACCAGCAGCGCGGTTATTGAGGCCAATAATGGCAATATCATAGACGTACGCCAGGAGTTTTACATTTTTCGTAGAAGATTGTTCATTCTCTGTCTATCTCTGCAGCTCGTATTATTTTCTCCAAATATAAACTAAGAAAATCATACGATAAAGTATCACCATGTCTTTCCCGATCCAGTTGGGAGCTTTTGATGTTGTTCAGCGTCAGTTTGCGCGGAAGTAAAAGTTTCTCGGCGAAAACAAATTAAAAAATCGTAAAAGTTGACGAAATAATAATTTTAAGAAATTAATTATTTTTAAATAACAGTTTATTTATGTAAAAAAGAAAGACAATTATATGCACATAAATCGAAAACACAAATATTTGGGTCCGGAAGGTTGCTAATTGAAAACATTACCATTTATTGCTAATGAGGCGCATCAAGCAATGATCGTATATGATCATGGTATGCTATATGTAGGTATATCATAAATTCCGCCAGAATGACGATAATACTTTACACTAACATTTTAATAATTAATAGTAGGAGTTTCTAATACACCTGCTGTCATTATTCATTCTTATACTCCATTAGAACTTTGCTGAGCTTTAGACAATTTTCTCACTTCACTGTTCATATTCAACAGCGAGCGCTAAGAAAAATGGCGCAACAGCAAAATCAACGGCATAACATGGCAATAATTAACGCCACAAGAAAGACAAATTTTTTGCAATTACCCATAGAGCAGAAGACAAAGACAAAAAAAAAAGAAGCAAAGAAAACAACAAAAGCGGAAATGTCGCTATAAAGTGAAGCAAACAATGAGACAGAAAAATGAGAAGAGCGTTTTGATGGCCAAAGGACAACTGCACGGAGGGTGGTCAAACCAAGCGCAAAGCAACAGACGAGCAAAATGGAAATTCACCGAATGGTTGGCAGCAAGGGATGACCTTATCGCAGCACTTAATGTTCGGTAATTAAGTTGATGGTTCCATATTTACATTATATTTCCTTTTTCTGTTTATTATTTTTATTTTTTGCACTGACTGTTTTCTGTTTCTTTTTTCTATGCTGCTGACATAAACGTTTGCTCTTTTTTTGCTGCTTTGGGGTCAAAGTCAACACAGGGATGAGGTGGCATAAAATCTCTCTTTCCATCATTCCTTTTTTTTTGCTTTTTGACGCGCCACTTTTTTCCTATTTTTTCACTTCTTCTCCCACTTTTTTTTTTGTAAGTTTTATATTTACACCGCTTTCTTTATATTTCTTATTTCCTTTAATTTCATTTGCGTAAATTCACGTTTTTTTTTCTCGCGCTTCTTTTGTCGAAAGTTATTAAGTTGCATAAAACGGCGAATTACAAAACGCTTTTAACGGTGAAGAGCGCGTAACGACGGTGGCGTAAACGTAAGGTGGACGCAAAAGAAAAAAAAAACATAAAAATTAGTAGAAAAAAAATATATATATTAACAGCAGCACCCTGAAGGAAACGAGAATTTACTTGGCAAGCAAAATGAAGAGGAAAAATGAGCATTCCGTTGGGGCAACGGCAACAACACAATGCAAACAAATGCAAAGCAGGCTACACAATATGAACAACAAATCATACAGAAAATCAAATGGAGTGAAAGGAGATTGTGAGTTTGGGGAGCTCAACAATGTTACAACAAGCGAAAGTAGATTAAAGTCGTAATTTTTATTTCTAAAATGTTTTTACTGCTCGCTGATTGTTGGCTGCTGGTGGATCGCAACTGTGGTTGTGCGTACATACATACGTATGTTTGTATTTTATGCAAGTTATGTTTTTATTAAAATATTCCTGCAACATTCAGATACCTTGAAGACGTAGACGTTGACGTTTGTTTGTATGTATGTGTACCTGTTGTATAAGCTATATTATGGGTTGCCGTCGACAGGTGTGAAAATGTCTTCATACTTTAGAAACACACATACCCACATATGTACAATATATGTATACATAGAAGTTTACATACATTTACATGTAAGTGCACGCACAATACCAAGTCCTTTGGGACCCTTATCACTTTAAGAGCCCATTAAAAAGAAGAGTTATTGCAGCTGACGCATTCGCTTAGCTATCTGCGCAAGCATTTTTATTGCACATGATTTTACAATATTTTTTTTTTAATTTTTATTCTCTTATTTTTTTGTACTTTTTTGTTGCCAAAGATTATTACCCTTGCCATTCCCCAATGGCATACTTCATTATCCGCTGATTTTATTTTTTTTATATCATATCGTTATGTGTAGCCAAAAATAACTCAATCTAATGTACTTTTTATTCGGGAATTTAGCTGTGCATAAAAAGTTTTTAATCACCACAATTTTTTGTTTGCAATATAATTTTCCCATCCATACATATTTTCTAGTGGCAGTGATGAGCGGTAGCATCTTTATGGCAGGCATTAAAAGTTTGTAACTGCCTTTAAGCACGCATTTTAATTAAGCATCCCTTATTAAGTAGAGCCAACATAAAATTGGTATGCTGTAAGGAGTATTAAAAAGCTACATTGCAAGTCATTACTGAAATATTGTTAAAATTTTTGTGCATTCATTATGGCGACAGAAATCATCTACACTTTTTCTTTACTTGTCATTATCAATATAAAGTTAGTATAACTGGGAATTAATAAAACCGTAATGGTGCATAAAAAATAATTAAAATTAAAATACATATTGTAGCTGTAGATAAGAGCTTCCAAGGCTTAGAGAATGATTTCTTTGCGCTGCTGTAATATTTCCACCCTATCGATGTTTCAGTGCTTGGCCTTTGTTTTAGCTTAATAAAAAATTTGGTACTCAAATATACTGCCAGGATCGCTTCTTAATTCTACACACCACAAAAAATTTTTTTTAGCTTAAAAAATGCAACTTGTGATATGAAATTACTTACACCACAAGCACTGGTTTATCGCAAGAGACTTCTGTTTTTTACTGAAATTTCTATTTTTTTTTTAAAGCAGTAGTCTGCTTTAGAGGCTTCAAAAATCTTCTTAAATTTATTATAATACTATCCAAGAATATGTCCTTAAAATTTCGGTGGCCAATTCGACATTTTTTATAGCAGCTAGAGTCGTTTTAGTGGCCGAGTCGAGGAGGTTCAAATGCTTGGGCAGAACCTTGAAGCTAGTTTTCTCGAGTCCTGGAAAACGGTGCCGATGTTAACAAATAGAATATATGTTTAATCAAAAAAAAAAAACAAAAATAAAGTGATCAGTATTAAATTATCTTCTATTTGTACTAAAAAAGTTGGACAAAAATAATATTTAAACTATTTTTTGCAGCTTGAAGTGAACTTGGTTTTTTTCAGAAAGTGATTTTTTTCAAATTGCGACAAAATTTGGAATTTCCCAAAATTTGATTCGAAGGTTTCAGATGCATCGCATGACCTCCACCACCGTCGCCGTTTCACGAGTTCAGACTGCAGCCGTCTCAGAAAACTCCTTACAATATTGGACAACTCCAATATTTTTTCATACTAAAAATTGTTTTTTGAAATTTAAATATACTACATTATTGCCTGAAAATTTCGTTTTTTGCAATAACTTTCTTCCACTGTAAAAAAAAAATTTCTGAAAAAACCTTATTTTTTTCAGAGAGACTGCCTTAAATAACAGCTGTAGAAGCCGGATAGTTACCAATGTCGATAGTCGTGGTTTCGAATATTGGCTAGTTCTAGGTTCAAAAAAATTTTGAATTATGATCGTCCTTTCACAGGGTATGCCAACCATCCATTTATTGAAAACATATTAACCCTTATGTTAGTAACCAACTTTACCGACGTCTTTTAGCAACCGGGTACCCGGGTACTGAGTATTAAAAATTTTGTTTATTTTGTTAAAAAATTTTTTTCCAAATTATTTTTTTCTTGAAATATTAATAGTAAATGACAAAGTAAAGAAAAAAAATAATAACAACGTAGAGTTACGAATGACATCTGAAACGTATTGGGGCACTCCAGGTAGTCGACCAGTTTTTATTGTTCGGAGCCGAGCAGATGCCGTTGGAGAGAGAGAACAACTGAAGGTTATTTCTTTGTTTTCTATCGCGTACTAGATTCGAGTATTTTTTAGTACGTAACAGATTTTTGGAGAGTTCAGACGTGTTTTATTTATAGTGTTCTCTTCACAATGAAAAATAAGATTATGGAACAACTAACAACAGCTGAATATGCTAGGTAAATAACCGTTATATATATTTAATATTTGTAAATGTTTTAGTTATAATTTTATATAATAAAATTATTTACGACTTATATCATATAATATTTAATTTATTATATTAAGTGCAACCGAAAGAAATGAATATTTGAGAAAATTACTTGGAGAACAAGACAGTGATTCGAGCGGGGTTTCTGACAGTGAAGACGAAGACTGGATTCCAGCAAATATAGCTAGACAAGCTTTAAATCAAAAAGATAATTCAGAGCATGACGAATCAGAAGATTCTGAAGATACAGGAGAAACCGCTGAGGGGAATGCAGTAGTAGAAGAAGAGGTTGAAAATAGCGAGAGTGAGGATGACGACAATGAAACAGAAACTGCTGAGCCTGAAGGTAATAAAATGTTAATCGCATATCCTTTACAAGGGATTATGTACACTGGTAAAACAGATAACACTCGGGAAAATAATCAGGGTGAAAGAGTAGTGAAAGAATTGGCGGCTCCGTACCGAAATAGTGGTAGAAATATCTGCATGGATAATTTCTTTACTACTCTACCCGTTGCTAAACATTTGTTATCGTGGAAAATTACTATTGTTGATACGGTAAAAAAAAAATAAACTTTACATACCTAGTGTTATGGGAGTAAATAAGACAAGGGAGCAGTATTCCACAGTTTTGGATTTCATGAAAAGGTTACCATGTGTTCTTACGTTCCTAAAAAAATAAAGTTGTCATTCTGATGTCTACGATGCATTCCGATGCATCAGTTGGTGATGATGCTAAAAAGAAACCAGAAATAATTAATTTTTATAATATATATAAAGCTGGCGTCGATACAATGGACCAAATGGTGCGGAGATACACCAGTCAACGACGATCTTCGAGATGGCCAATGGCAATGTTTTTCAACATGCTAGACATTTCTGCACTTGCGGCATATACAATTTATTATGAAAATAATAAAATTATTGCCAAAAAAACGACAGACCGTCGTCAATTTATGCGTAAGCTAAGTGAAGAACTAGCATTACCGGTGATTGAACATCGTACCGCGAATCCACAAATAATGCGCCATTTCTCAACAAAGAATGCCATTCAAAGTATTTTAGGCCATGCACTGACAGTACCAGTCGTGGTAAATCCTGGTCCACAGGCTCCAAAAGATAAAACCGGAAGGAAAATAGTTATAGGATCTTGCCATGTCTGCAATGCTTTGCCAATAAGAAGACGGCGAAAGACACGTAAGGCTATTTCCTATGCTTTCCACTGTGGGTACCCATGTACCCGGTTGCTAATGGGCATGGCTGGAGTTTAAGCTTATTTAAAATAAAAAATAAAAAATAAATCAATTAAATGAACTCCCAACTAGCTTTCTTTTATGTTAAAAAACGACGATTTGAGAGCTATTCACACAAATACAACGCGGTGGGTACCTGGGTACCCGGTTACTAACATAAGGGTTAAGACATCCAACGCAAATTGGAGAAGCTTGACGGAATATCATATTGATTTTTTAATGTTATTCAAACTTATTATTTTTAGATTTAGCAATCTATTACATCGGAGAGCCCACGCAAGAGAACTGATGTCAGCTACTATTAGTATTTTACTCTTTGAGGTAGAACTATGGGTGGAAATATTAAAGAGAGATAATCGCCGCAGGATTATAATCAAAGTACATACTTCCGGATACTTCCGGAAATACATGAAATGGACAGAGCAGAAGTGCCGTCCGGTATATAAAATAACGCTACCATAGACAGCACCGAGCACACATTTTTCAAGTGCACACGACAGCAAACGGAACGAGAAGCACTGGAGAGCGTGCTAGGATATCTTAATGCGGACAACATCGCACTAGTAAAGCTTCACAGTGAGGCAAACTGGACACATACAGCAGGCTATGTAGTATATGACTACGCAAAAAAAAGCTGGACCTGAGCGCTGAGATTAACATCTTGAGACAAGAAATAATCTTTGTAGTAATGTGAAAGCGTTTTCAGGGTGAGCGACGGTTCCATAGAGGAGAGTTTTTAGTGAACTGCAAGTGTAATATACCATTGGTGTAACGACACAATGCGGAATGCATATTTCTCCTCTTTGCGCGTAAAAAATTTTTCTTTTCTTTTTTTTTATTTTATTTTATTTTATTTAAGGGGTTATATACAGTTATGATTTTCAAAAAATCGAGTTTTTTTTATTTTACTTTCTGTATCTACATATATTTAAGAATACACACAAGAAATTTCAAATCGATTCGGCAAATATTTTCGAAGTTACACGCACATTTGTAAAGACGTTTCGGAGCGCTTGGAAGTATAAGTATAACTTTAAACGCGTTTTTCTTAGAATGGTGTTTTCAAAGTCGGTGATCACTATAACTCGAAAACGGCTGAACCGCTTTAGCACAAGCTTCCTGAATATATTTTTCAGTGATTAATCTAAGGTTTAATTTTCCGATAAATACTTTTTTTTTTATAAACAATTTAAAATCGAAATTTCGCTGAAAAATCAACTTTTTTTTTTAAGAAGGCGCCATTTTGACAAAAAAATTTTTTTTTGCTTATTCATTCGTTATTAATCACTAGATTTAACATTACTTTAATGAAATCTGTTTGGTTTTTTAATTTCAGATGATCCTTCTTCTCCAGAGAAATATTTTTACTAGTTATAAGGATTTAAATATTGTTGAATAATACCATAATAAGTATGTAAACTTTTTGAATCAATAAATTCTAAAGACTTATTAAAAAAAATTCTTAAAAATTCGCTTTTTTTTTGGCCATTAACTGTATATAACCCCTAAACTTAATTTAATTTAATTCAATTTAATTTTTTTAATGTAATTTAATTTTATTTAATTTTATTTTATTTTTGTTGACATGTATTTATGTTCGTCAGACAACTCCAAACATAATGTAAATGAGTAATTGGTACATAACGCTATTCAGCAAAGATAATACTTTAAGATAAGAAATGTACTATAAAAGGTTTAATATATTCGACACACTTGCTCTCCTGTAAAATACCTCCTTGAATAAACACGTTCTTAAATTTTACGCAATAGTGGGTATTTCAATTCATATTATTTCATTTTATTTAATTTTTTAAATTAATTTTGTTTTATCTTATTTTATTTTTTTTAATTTAATTAATTTTTTTATTTTATCTTATTTTATTTTAATTTGTTTTATTTTATTTTATTTTATTTTATTTTATATTATTTTATTTTTTTTATTTTATTTTGTTTTATTTTATTTTATTTTATTTTATTTTATTTTATTTTGTTTTATTTTATTTTATTTTATTTTATTTTATTTTATTTTATTTTATTTTATTTTATTTTATTTTATTTTATTTTATTTTATTTTATTTTATTTTATTTTATTTTATTTTATTTTATTTTATTTTATTTTACTTTATTTTATTTTATTTTATTTTATTTTATTTTATTTTATTTTATTTTATTTTATTTTATGTTATTTTATTTTATGTTATTTTATTTTATTTTGTTTAGTTAATTAAAATTATTTATTTTACTTAATTTTATTTTATTTCACTTTATTTTATTTTTTTTATTTTATATTTGCTTACGCGAGGAGCGTAAATCCTTGCATAATTTTGGGCGCTTGGCAATTGCTTGCTGTTATTTGAGTTTTTGCATTCAAAACACGTATATGCATTTAATGTAGTTTAATTTAATTTAATTTAATTTTTTATTTGAGTTTGTTTTATCGTTAACATTATCATTTTATAACAATATAATGTTGTAAGATTATTTTAAATACCTTTTACAATATTTTACATTTTTGGTAAGTAAAAAGGGATTTGTGAGTTTCTTTTAAAAAGCAGCCTTATTGTATTGGTTTAAAAATTCGTATTTAAAAAGGTAAATTCTCAAAGATGTGTTAGAAGTAAATTTTTATTCCTATTCTCTTTAAATTCATTTTCTAGATTCATTTGCCATTGCTGCATAGAAGTGCTATCAATCAGTTTTACTAGAAAAAGGAAGAATGTGAAAATCATTTGAGTAGTAGTAGCATGGTTCCAAAGAAAATCTGTTTTCCAAGATACGAAGTGAAGATATTTTGTAATGAAAAGTGCAAAGGATTTTTTTGTATGTGCTTTGCGCCACTTCTAGCATTAATTAATTTGAAAGGTATCAATTGGAAAACAGAAGAATTTGCTTTGGCGCTTAATAAAGAAATATGATTTTCCATTTCTTTTTTTACTCATTCTATGATTTTTTTTTTTGTAATGGTTTTGTTTTTGGTACGAGGACTTAAAGAAGAATTCCAGCAACGCCTTTTAGCCTTTAAGAAAAAAGGTGTTCATCATTCTCAGTGGCATTAAATTCCTCTCTTTTGTTTATAGCAGCTGTTTTGTGTTTTCAAATCTCTTGATGCCACTTTTAAATAGCATGTAAACTTTACGTTTCTTTCCTTTCACGTTTGAGCAATAAAAAACTATTTCAAAATAAACCAAAATTATTTTGTCGAAAATTATAAATTCAGTCGGCATTGTTCTCGGCATTTGTGTCGGCAATGAATTTTGAATTATATCCGCGTAAAAAAGCGACAATTAGAAACATACTCTTGATGATTCATAAAGAAAGAAACACCCATTCGCAAGCCATAAAATAAATGTTGCCGGCAATGGCGAGTTAAATAAAAACTGCAAACAATTTTATTTATTAGCAGATTTTCGTGCAGCAGACACTTTATGGTTAGTGGCAATAAAACAGACCGTTGGGTGTACGATGTCATTATTTATCACTAAAATGCATCATTGGGTTTCGAGGAAAATTATTTGTGTGCATTCGTTTCTGCAAATAATTGTGATTACCTGAAGTAATAGTTAATAATGATATCATTTGCGCAGCTAAAATTTTTTAATTTTGTACTTAATAAGTAATTATGTAAGCTGATAACAGCTAAAAGTATCTCGAAGTGGAATATTGAGAGATTTGTTTTAGGATAAACACTCATTTGTCGCTGGAGAGTTTTCTATCAGGAGGTGATATAAAATAATGAGACGCCGAAAAAGGCTATCAGCAGTTCGGAGAATAAACTTTATAAGGAAGAGGGTTACCATAAGTGTTAAAAATTTTAATAAAAAAGCTAAATTACATAAATGATGTTTACCAAATAAAGAAGAAAGCTCAATAATGAAAAAATAGGGAGGGCTGCCAGCTATTTAAACTTAATATATGATAGATTGCAACATAGATATCAAAGTAGAAGGCGTTAAGGAAACTTAAAAGTGGTAAGCCATAACGAAGAGTGTCGAAGTTTTTAATAAAGAATCATGTAAAAAATATGCATATTTTGTAATTTGTTTACACAGAGTTGCCATCTGTTTAAAAATTTTAATTAAAAAATTTAAAATATATGAAATTTTACAATGTACCGACTTTGTCCTTCAGGTAAAAAATATTGATTAAACTTTACAATTTTTTGTTTAACAATTAAAAATTATTCATAATTCGTGTTTTGGTTAAATTTTTTTAAAATAATGGCAAGCCTAAGGGGTAACAATTATTATATATTGAAAACATTGTTTAAGAGTTTCAATTTGGTAATTATGTTTTATAATATATTTAATAATAAAATAAATTCAATAAACATTTTATGCCAAAATAAGTTGCTACTTTAGCTCAAATAATTTTAATCATAGCTGTTTTGAAGTATTTCATTTAATTTAGTAAACTTGTGTTTAATATAATCTCTTAAAACACTTTTTGACGCAACAAATTTAGTAGAAATTTCATTAAGAAATAAGTGGCAACTCCAACCGTAATTCTTTTTATATTTGAAATACCATTTTGTAGTATTTATATTTGTAAATATTTAGTAGGTGACAACCCTAAGGAAATATTGCCTAGCTATTTAAATTGTGCCGTTGAATATATAATAGTCAAAAGGAATGCTTATTTCTGCATTAAATTAAAGCCTTTAATTACCATAGTTAGAATTATCCGATTTATGTAAATTGTGTCTATTAGCAAGAAATTGGGACAATCGGTTATCACAGGCTTTTCTTGCCGGCAACTCTTAGCCAAATCCTTCGCCATAAAAAGGTACAGTTGCTAATCACTTGGTGCGAGCTCCGAACTATAATGTGGTTGCATTAGAAATTCCCAACTAAGCTTTCGGGCTTTGTGGTGAGTCACTATCGATGTGCGTGATCTGGCGTTGTCCTGATAAAACCCTAATTCCCTCCTGTTGGCCAAAGCTGTGCAATTCTAAGCAGTTGCTTCTTTCAGAAGATCCAATGCCTGAGAGTACAGGTCCAATTAAGAGTAGGGAAACAGCTCAAACTGAAACATTACTGATCGTCAATGCTGGCATGAATACTGTTTGTGCCAGCTCACTGCCCTTCCACCATGACCGTTTTCATTTAACGTTACTGCAAGTGATCCACTTTTCATTACTAGTAACCATTCGTTTGAAAAATGGATCGGTTTTAAGAATGGTTCGGTTAATCAAGAAGATTTTTCTCGTTCACTCATATGGCGCCCATATATCGAGCTACTGAGTTAAGTAATTAATAATCATTTCATTATCTTTTTA